>JARQOC010000001.1:79654643-79721995 GCA_033576535.1 Allobates femoralis
GTGGAGCTGGTGGCTGCAGTAAGAATCATGTTGCCATAGAAAATACATAGGCAGGCGGCACATAGCGTTACATGCTAATAACGCTATGCGCTAAGCTATGCTATGCTATCTTTAGCTATGCTAAGTTTTAAGCAGATCAGGCAGGCTGAAGGCTGAACGCTAATCAGACCCTAGCCTAACTCTTTAGGTAGAAATGAGCAAATCGCTTGAAATTCCACTCCACAAGCTTTGCCACATTTCTTCCAAAAATTTGAACACAAACCTTATGTTGATGGAGTGCACTCAGTGGCGGATTATAATGAGGTCAATATGGGCTTTTGCCCCGGGCCCAATGGTGTCTAGGGGCCCGCAGTCCAGGGGTAAATTGCCCCATTATAATCCGCCACGGCGCCACCACACAGCACTGTGCACGCAGGCACAGCATCCATGAGGTAATGAGCCCCGCTAGTTGACAGGGAGCGGCAACCGCAGGGGGCCTGATAGTGGCGCGGCCCCCTGCTGATGCCGCTCTCTCTCCTACAGTCCCGGCCGCCGCTGCCGCTGTGTTACACTCTCTTCCCCCCCCCCCCCCCCGCTGTGTTACACTCTTCCCCGTCCCGTCCCCCCTGCTGCCGCTGTGTTACACTCTTCCCCCCCCACCGCTGTGTTACACTCTTCCCCCGCCACCGCTGTGTTACACTCTCCCCCCCCCCCCGCAGTGTGAGCCCACCTGTAGAGCCGCACAGGGCACAGGAGGACCTGTGCTTACAGGACCTGTGATGATGTGATGGAGGGGAGGAGTCAGGGATCACATGATCGGCTCCTCTTTATGCAGGTCTCCACTCTGTGATGGTTGTCATGGTGCTGGAGAGGTGAAGAAGATGAGATGAAGGTTATGTGTGATGTCAGGACTCAGGAGGGATTTACAGTGTGGATGTAGCAGAGCCGAGTGTGTGCGAGGTGTATGGAGCGGAGCCGTGTGTGTAGGTGTACAGAGCTGAGTGTGTGCGAGGTGTATGGAGCGGAGCCGTGTGTGTACGAGGTGTACGGAGCGGAGCCGAGTGTGTACGAGGTGTACGGAGCGGAGCCATGTTTGTACGAGGTGAATGGAGTGGAGCTGAGTGTGTGCGAGGTGTATGGAGCGGAGCCGTGTGTGTACGAGGTGTACGGAGCGGAGCCGAGTGTGTACGAGGTGTACGGAGCGGAGCCATGTTTGTACGAGGTGAATGGAGTGGAGCTGAGTGTGTACGAGGTGTACGGAGCAGAGCCGCATGTGCACGAGGTGTACAGAGCTGAGTGTGTGCGAGGTGTACGGAGCGGAGCCGTGTGTGTACGAGGTGTACAGAGCTGAGTGTGTATGAGGTGTACGGAGTGGAGCCGCATGTGTACGAGTTGTACAGAGCAGAGCCGCGTGTGTACAAGGTGTACGGAGCGGAGCCGCATGTAAACGAGGTGTACGGAGCGGAGCCACATGTGTATGAGGTGTATGGAGCAGAGCTGAGTGTGTACGGAGCAGAGCCACGTGTACGAGGTGTACGGAGCAGAGCCGAGTGTGTACAAGGTGTACAGAGCGCAGAGCGGAGCCAAGTGTGTACAGGGTGTACAGAGCCAAGCCGCATGTGTAGGAAGTGTATGGAGCAGAGCTATGTGTGTACACGGTGTATGGAGCGGAGCCATGTGTGTACAAGGTGTGTGGAGCGGAGTCGTGTGTGTACGAGGTGCACCGAGCAGAGCCGCGTGTGTACGAGGTGTATGGAGCTGAGCCGAGTGTGTACAGGGTGTATGGAGCAGAGCCGCATGTGTACAAGGTGTACGGAGCGGCGCCACATGTGTATGAGGTGTACGGAGCAGAGCCGCGTGTGTACGAGATGTACGGAGCGGAGCGGAGTGTGTTCGAGGCAGAGCTGTTTGTGTATGAGGTGTACGGAGTGGAGCCAGATGTGTATGAGGTCTACGGAGCAGAGCCGCGTGTGTACGGAGCAGAGCCGTGTGTGTACAAGGTATACGGAGTGGAGTTGCATGTGTACGAGGTGTGCAGAGCCATGTGTGTACGAGGTGTACGGAGCCGAGCCGAGCCGCATGTGTACAAGGTGTATGGAGCGGAGCCGCGTGTGTACGAGGTGTATGGAGCGGAGCCGCATGTGTATGGAGCCGAGCGTGTACGAGGTGTTCGGAGCAGAGCCGAGTGCGTAAGAGGTGTACGGAGCAAAGCCGAGTGTGTATGAGGTGTATGGAGCAAATCCGCATGCGCACAAGGTGTACAGAGCAAAGCCAAGTGTGTACGAGGTGTACGGAGCTGAGCCATGTGTACGAGGTGTATGGAGCAGAGTTGAGTGTGTACTAGGTGTACGGAGCGGAGCCATGTATGTATGAAGCATGTAGAGCTGTGTGCTTACAAGGTGTGCGTACCGGTGGTAGCTGCCTGCGGATGTTGCTCCCACTCCTATAGTCCCAGCGGCCTCTGCTGGCAGCATTGTTCTCCCGAGTCCCGGCTGCCGCTGTCCGCCCTGCTATGCTGATTTTGCCGGGCCCGACCGGGCTTTGCTGAATCCTCCTACTCTAGGAGGACCCAGACCCAGGCAGGCAGCTGATCTCGACTGAGGCTGAGCAGGCTCCTCCGTCCTCCTGACTGAGTCTGTGTCTCACCCGCCGACCGCCGTCCACCACCTCCTGGGTCGCCGCCTGCATGAAGAGAGGGAGTCTGAGGAGAGGGACCGTCACCTAATGCCGACACAGAGCAGAGAGAGGACGTGCCTGTGTGACAGAGAGGTGAGTGATATGTCCACTCCTGACTCCTGCCCTGCTGCTGCAGCTGCTGCCTGTGGCTGTGCTCTGTGTGTGCACTGCCAGCCAGACCTGGTGGCTGCTGCATGGCAGGGAGGACTCAGTCAGTGTAAAGAAAGAATGTAAGCAGTAATTAAATGATTTGTGTACTAAGGCCCCTTTCACATCTGCTTTTTTTCAGATTGTGGCAGATCCGGCAGATTTACCGCATCTGCCGACTAACGGCCGCACTTGCGGCACACTTGCGGCAAGCCCCATGACTTGTTCATGGGGCTTGCGGTTTGGTGCGGCAAGTGCGGTTCTGGTGGGTGCGGCAAGTCCGGCATTTGCGGCGGTGGAAAAAAAAACGCTGCTGACCGCGTTGTCATCCATCGTCGCAACGGCTGTTAGGCAGCAAATGTGGTAAATCTGCTGGATCTGCCGCAATTTGAAAGACACGGTGATGTGAAAGGGGCCTAACGAACGCTGCTTTCACATCAGTGTTTAGCTGATGTTTGGGCCGTTCCAGCAGGTGGCGCCGCATGTGCCGGATCGTCCGCCTAACGGCCGACTTGCGGCCCGGATGCGGCAAGCCCCATGCATTGTGTATCACAAGTGCGGTTCTGCTGAGTGCGGCAGATCAGGCACTTGCCGCACCGGACCGCAAGCCCCATAGACAATGCATAGGGCTTGCCGCATCTGGACCGCGAGCCGGCCGTTAGGCAGCTGATCCGGCGCCACCTGCCAAATCGGCCGCACATCAGCAAAACCGCTGATGTGAAAGGCCCCTTAATCACTGAAGTGGTGTGCCCCACCATCTTGGATAATACAGAAACATGTGAAATGGCTATACATGGTGTATCATGTGCCCCTCTAATAAGTGGCTATCTTGCTTGGATCATGTACGTATGGAGTCCATGCATTCATGATTCAAGAAAAATATCCACATAGAGGGGCACATACAACATGTAGAGGTATTTCACATGTCTATCCAAGGTGGAGGGGTAGTGGGTGCGCACATTGTGTATTTTGTGAGTTTTTACCTCAGTATCTGTAAGGCCTCGTGCACACGCTGAGTATTTGGTGAGTTTTTTCCTCAGTATCTGTAAGGCCTCGTGCACACGCTGAGTATTTGGGGAGTTTTTTCCTCAGTATCTGTAAGGCCTCGTGTACACGCTGAGTATTTGGTGAGTTGTTACCTCAGTATCTGTAAGGCCTCGTGCACACGCTGAGTATTTGGTGGGTTTTTACCTCAGTATCTGTAAGGGTATGTGCGCACTGGGCGGGGTTTTCGGCGGTTTACCTGTGTAAACCGCCGTTTTGCATACATTAGTTTTATTTAAATTTATGTTAATCCAAACCGGCGTTTGGATTAACATTAAAACTAATGTAACCCGCCCAAGGCTGTGCACATACCGGCGGTTACCCAGCGTCATCCGTTGCTAACCCGCAGGTTTCCCAGCGGGTTAGCAAAGAATGACCATGTTCTAAAAACCGGCGGTTCTGCAGCGGCTGCAAGCAGAATCATGTGCTGCTTCCAGCCGCTGCAGAATCGCCGCCGAGAACCCGCTGGGCAGCCGCCGGATACCGCCCGGCTCCCGCAGCTCATACCCGCCAGGAAGCCGGTGGACGGCGCCGGAGCTTCCTGGCGGGTCCCGCCAGCAGCCGCCGACCGAACCGCCGGGTAATGTGCACTTACCCTAAGGCCTCGTGCACACGCTGAGTATATGGTGAGGTTATTACCTCAGTATTTGTAAGGCATCGTGCACATGCTGAGTATTTGGTGAGTTGTTACCTCAGTATCTGTAAGGCCTCGTGCACACGCTGAGTATTTGGTGAGTTTTTTCCTCAGTATCTGTAAGGCCTCGTGCACACGCTGAGTATTTGGTGATTTTTTTTCCCTCAGTATCTGTAAGGCCTCGTGCACACGCTGATGCTGCATTATAAGAAACAAGCTATTATGCCCTGAATGTCCCTGTACACAGAATAAATAACTTATAAAAATCTAGCGCCCTGTATTCTAACCTATTACTGGTCCGAAATTCTTGCTTGCAGATTGGTCCACTCAGCCTCTCCTCGCCGTCTGACAGCCTCTTCTTCTGAATGATATGGATCACGCCTTTGTTATCCACGTCCCACTTTCCCATCTCACGTCTGTGCAGATGCCTCTCCAGCTTGCGCAAACGCACTGTGCTCTGCCCTACTGCAGCTACAATGTAAAACTCATCTACTCATGCGCGAACCGCAGGGGTCTCTGCACACGGCTACAGGCTCCCAGTCTTCTGCGTGTAATGAATGGTGACATCACTGAGAGTTCAAACTTGTAGGATAATCCCATGATGGAGCACAGTGCACCTGCACAAGCTGGAGAGGTATGGGCATAGCATAGGCAATGGGAAAATTGGACGTGGTCACGTGGATAACACGGATGGCAGGAGGCGTTATCTACATCATTCAGAAGAAGACGCTGTCGGACCGCGAGGAGGCGGGACGGACCAATCTGCAAGCAAGTCCATCAGACTGGTAACAGGTGATTATCATTCAGGGTGCACGCCGTTCGAGATATTTATAAGTTATTTATTCTGAGTACAGGGGCAGTCAGGGCATAATGGCCGCCTTCTAATGGACTGCTCAATACTATGGCTTAAAGTGTTTGTTTTTTTCCTCCTAACTGAAGGGTAAATTGACTAGATCAATGGATGTTTGACAGATTAGAGTTTCACTCAGCAACTATTTTTCTGGAATAATCTATTTCAGGTATATGATAACCTCCGTCACATGACTCCCGCGACCCCGTCACATGACCCCCATGACCCCGTCACATGACCCCCGTCACATGACCCGGGGGGGGCCCACAGAGTCTGAACAGCCCCGGGCCCTGGCTACCCTTAATCCACCCCTGAGTGCACTTATTTAATCCTTAGGTTAGGGTGAGACCTGCGTCTGCCCATAGCCTGCAGGATCCGTCAGAAACTTAGATTCTGGCAGGTGCAGCGCATAGCGTTAACGGCATGTAATACTATACGCCGCCTGCTCTATGTATCCCTATGGCAACATGATGCTTACCGCAGCCATCAGCTTTCATAGAGAATCCCCGAATATGCGCTATTGCAGAGCGCACAGGAAACGCGGTTTGCAGCGTTTTTCTGTGCGCTCTGCAAAGGCGCATATCCGGGGATTCTGTGTGGAGCCGGCAGCTGCAGTATGCATCCGGTTGCCATAGAGACACAAAGAGCAGGCGGTGTATAGTATTACATGCCGTTAACGCTATGTGCTCTGCCTGCCTGCTGCTAAGTTTTTAACGGATTCCCCAGGCTCAGGGCAGACGCAAGTCTCACCCCAGCCTTACTGATATTTGGAAAATAAATGCTCAGCTTCTTAATATGTGAATGTTTGGTGTTAAACGTCCAGTTTCACGGCAAGATTATCATCTATGAGTATTCCTAGGAGCGCTTGTTGCACGATAATCAAGTATTATAAACAATCATCCAATGAAAAGCAAGAAAGCTTTGTTAGGTAAAAGAAACTTTGTTCTGTGAATTATCATTGTTCTCAGTAGCTCTGTATATACAGGACATACATTATCAAGCATAATGTCAGCCTATATACGCTGAACAATCTATTAGATCTTAAAGAGTACAACATTGGTCTGCCCATGTAAGGCTGCTTTCACATCAGCGTTTTTTGCCAATCGCGGCAGATGCGTTGAAAAAAACGCATCTGCCGCGAATACCGCATAACCGCTGCACTTGCGGCACAGTTGCGGCAAGCCCCATACAATGTCTATGCGGGATTGCGGCAGGTGCGGCAAGTGCGGTATCGGCACTTGCGGCAGGTGCGGCCGCAAAAAACCCGCAGCTGACCGCGGTTTTTTCGCGGCCGCACCTGCCGCAAGTGCCGAAACCGCACTTGCCGCACCTGCCGCACACTTACCGCAAGCCCCATAGACATTGCATGGGGCTTGCCGCAACTGTGCCGCAAGTGCAGCGGTTATGCGGTAATCGCGGCAGATGCGGTTTTTTCACCGCATCTGCCGCGATCGGCAAAAAACGCTGATGTGAAAGTACCCTTAGCAAGGTTTAAAGAGAACATGTCAGGTTGTTTTTACCTCCTAACCCATCAGTACCTGTCCCTGCACCTTTCTATCACATCCCTAACCATCCCTGTTTCCCCTAATAGTATCCTATATTGGCTGGGAAAAATGACTTTGATACTTACATTTTTGCATGCAAATGAAGCAGCCAGTCTACGGTCTGTAGACTGACTAGGCACCCCACTGGATATGAGAATTCATCCTCAAGCTAGCTCCCGATTTGAAATTCCCGCCTCCTTCTTCCGAGTATGTGACTCGCCCAGGGTATGGGGACTCGGGTGTCTGGGCCTCTGCTGCTGTTGCGTTGTCACTGGTGGCCTGCCCAGACCCGTGGCCCTGGTGGTCTGCTTTTAAGAAGGGGTAGTTGAAATGGGAGAAATGGAGTTTATAAAGTTCACGTGACACCACCTGCAGCTTCTGGTGATTGAGCTCCAGCACCGCTTCAGACCTCCGGAGGGTGTTGGTATAGCAGCCAAGATGGTACAGCTCCCTGCAGGTGGAGCTGGCCCTCCGGGGCAGGGATGTACCGGTGGTAATGGAGGTGCTGATGATGAATGGAGCAGGGCACGGTATAGCAGAGAAACAGATACACGGAGACTCAGTCACTCTACCTAGGTACTTTACTGGAACAATGCAGATGGTGGTACAGTTCACAGTGGCAAAACAGTCTTTATCCGGCCGGGTCGTCACAGTGGGCTGCAAAGTCTCTGGAAGTCTCCCGTGGTATGCCTTCCTGGATCTAACTCGTGTCCTGCTGCTGATGCCTGTCCTGGGGTAGCCTGTGTTGGGCCCACGGGGACAGGGGTACTCGGTACCGGACCGGGTCGGCTGCTGGGGAAGTCACGGGTGGTCCTGGTCCGGACCGTGTCCCTGGCTTGACAATAAAAGGGGAATATTTACAGGGGATTGTCAGTCGTGACGCCAGCCACTATGTGCGGCCAGTGATGGGGCCGCCGCTGCTGCAGAGCCTCCGGGGATGATGGAATAGTAGCGTAGATGGAATAGTTCCAGTGGGTAGAACTGTGTTCCCCGGGGCAGTAAGGGTTAAAGTCTGTGGTGTAGTGTGCAGGCTGGGTGCAATTCACTTACTAGCCAGATGCTGCAGAAATCTCTCCTCGTTGCTGGTGCTGACAGGCTGTGGCTCTGCAGGTGGAGGGCTTGCTGTAATCCTGTACGGAGGGAATGTCACTCAAGCAGATGGAATCAGACAAGGGAGGCAAGTTCAGGGTGTTCATGTTTACTCTCAAAGTTCTTCAAGGCAATTTACACTTCAGTTACAGTTCTTACAAGTCTCAGTTCAAGTACACGGGCACACTCTCCCCTCCGGGGTTCCCTTAATCTCTGCAGCCAGGTCTCTCTCTCTGTGACCCCTCACACTGTCTCTGTGTCCTTTCCGGGCTGTTAACGTTCTGTGTACACTTGGTGGGTGTCTCCGGACAGTATGGCGGTGACTCGGGCCCCTGTGGGTCCTCCTGGTCGTCACTGAGCTGCCTGTCCTTTGGGGTAGGGACCCTAACGTGTAGCTGTGGTCCCCCGTCATGTTGTTTGGGGATTCCGGGTAAAACTACGGTCCCCTCTAGAGCCGACACTCTACTCAGCTCTGCCTTCAGCAGTCCTCCCGTGCGAGGCTCTACCAGGCTCTTTCCCTCTGCGTCTCTCAATATGATAGGAGGGCTACTCCGCCTGCAGTCGGTCGCTTCAGCTGTACGTCTAGGGCCCGGGTATCACCGTCCCTCTCTGTCCCCTCACACTCCTGGGGATCTGGCTCCAGATAGGCTTTCTCTCTCCTCCGGCACACCATGGCTCGGTACAGATTTTGCGCTCCTTACACCTCTCTCTTCCAGAACGTGTGAGTCTTTCTCCTGCTCAGCTTAGCTCGACCTTCCACTGTCTCTCGGCCTGTGCCGTGTTCCTCAGCCTGCTGCTAATCTCTGTCTTTGCTGCTCGGCACCCTGGGCCTACTCTTGTTCTTGGCTGGTCGGCTCACTATGGCCTACTGACTCCTTCCTCCTCCCCTCACTATTTCTACTGTCAAGTCACCTGACTACGTGTGTGCCCAACCCACTCCTCTAAATCCACCACCCCTCGCTTGCCTAGAGTCTCCAATCTTAGGGCTGGATGCTGCCATCTACTGTTCATGGGTTGTGTGGGCTGTGAGGGTGTTGATGTGCAACAATTGTCCTACCTGCCTGGCTGCAATTCCCTTTTGTGGCCTCCTGGACGCAGGGGCGCCACATCTGCTTAATACCAGGCTCGTTGAGGTGCTCTGAAGATCCCGGCTTCCACTCTCTTTTTCCTCTCCCTCCTGCTCTGGGACTCGACCCCGGTGGGTTATCCTGGTGTGACTAATCCCACCAGACAGGGTGTCGGGGCAGGTAAACAGACCCACGATCTCCAGTGTTCTCGGCTCAGGGGCTGAACTCCTTGACCATCTTCGGAACTGGTACTCTGGTAAAGTGGACCAGGGTTCCCTCCCTGAGTATGAATGCTCGGGGGGCCCTCCTTCAGTCTGGGCTGCCTTTTCTCTCTCTCCAGGCTCCCTCCCTGGAAGTCTCCTTTTCTCACTCGGAGGCTCCCCATGCTCCGTCTTTCCTCAGTGCCGACAAGAACTCACTGTGTGTCCTGCCTCCTCCCCTATCTCCCTCCCACCCCCAGGGTACGGGCCCAAAACCATATATTCTAGGTGGGTGTGTGGGAGTGCTGGGATGGGAGCCTCCCACAAACATCTGCCTTCCCACTGTGCCAGGGGTTACCACACACTTATTTATGGGTGCAGTACCCCAATTGTGACGCCTGACAAGGTGGGGCAATTGCATGGGCTGTACAGGCCGCTCCGGAGCATGCACAGTGGCATATTGAAGCCGGGCCGTACACCCGATCCGCCACAATGCATCGGATCAGAAATGAGTCCAACCGGCGCATTATACTCGGAAAAGGGAGGCGGGAATTTCAAATCAGGAGCGCGCGGGAGGATGAATTCTCATGTCCAGCGGGTCGTGATTACAGCAGCGAGGAGGGAAAACGGAGCCCTGGAGACTGCCTTGTCAGTCTACAGACCATAGCCAGATGTTGCATTTGCATGCAAAAATGGGAGTATCAAAGTAATTTTTCACAGCCAATATTGGACACTATTAGGTCAGACAGGGATGGTGAGGGATGTGCTAGAAAGGTGCAGGGACAGGTAATGATAGGTTACCGGTTGGTTCATGCAAATAAACCTTTTGGACTGTTTCACACGTCCATGAAATTCTGTTCGATGTCTGATCACAATGCACAGACTGGCTGCAGCTCTCCCGACCTGAGTCTGACAGCTGCTTATATTTCTATAAAGCTGTCACTCTCCGGTCAGGAGAGCCACGGGCAATTTGTGCCTGGCGATCCAACATCAGACCAAAATATACAGACCTTGAAAGAAATCTTACTCTTCAAACAATTAATCCAACCATAAAAAAGGAAGGAGTAGGCTAGGGTCAGATTACTGTTAAAGAGGGGTTTCATTAAAAACATAGGTTTTGGCAGCCTAAACACAGTGCTACCGCCATGGTAGCACCGCGTTAACACTACCAATGCTCACCTATGGTGACGTGGCCCCTAGCATGGCTCAAACGCCGGCATCTGAGTGAAATCTCATGCTTTTTCCTAGCGTGAGAAAAGACTCTTTCAACAGCATCTTTTCTCGTGCTATGAAAAAGTGCAAGATTTCATTCAGATGCTGGCGTTTGAGCCGCGCTAGGGGCCGCGTCACCATAGGTAAGCAAGGCGGTAGCTCTGCATTTAGGCTGCCAAAACCTTTATTTTTAACGCACCCCCTTTAACGTTAATCTGACCCTAGCCATATAATACACTAAAGGGTACTTCACACACAGCAGCACCGCTAGCGACATCGCTGCAATACGTAGCAGTGATCAGGCCCCCGCTAAGAGATCGCTGATCGTTACAAATCGTTCATTTCTAGGTCGTTGCGCTCCCGCTGGGCAGCGTGCATCGGTGTGTTTGACAGGGACAACAACCAACGATCTCAATATTAGCCCCAGAGTGACAGGGTCCCAAAGCGCCGTATTGTTCCGTATCGTTGCTGCGTCGCTGGTGAGATCTGACTGTTTGACATCTCACCAGCGACCACGTAGCGACGCACCAGTGATCCCGGCCAGGTCAAACCATGGTCATGATCGCTGGAGAGTTGTAGCGTGTAAAAGGGCCCTAACATGTTTGAAAGTATTCTAAAGAATTTATTGAGCTTCTGCAAAACCCTTTTCCTCCATTGTTTAAAGTTTTATGTTCATAAAGCCATTGTTCGAAAAACAATGGATAAGATTATGGTAAATGCCAGAAAGACAATGACAAAGTCTCTGGAGAAATATCTAAACTCCTTCATACATTTGTCAAAGAAAATAATTTAATTTTGAAGCAACACTGTATATGGAGAGAACAACGCACTATTCATCATAATTCTAATCTGTATTAGGCTGCTATCACAAAGCGTTTTTCTGGGATCCGTGGCTGTTCGTTGTAAAATGGACAGCCACAGATCCGATTTTGACCCCATGTTATCCTATGGGCACGGATCGGATTGGATTTGTCCTTAGTGGCATCCGATTTTTGTTGGATCCGATTCTGTCCGATATTTAGCTGTGCCCAAAATCACAGACTGCTGCGATTTTGGGCACAGCGGGTCAAGTCAGACCAAATTGGATCTGACCTGATCCACGCCAAATAACATGGGGCTATGGAGCACGGGTCAGAGGAAACAGCTGATCTTTACCTCTGACTCGATTTTAGTGTGCTGAGCATGCTCAGTACACTAAAATCGCTCTGTGCCATCTAATATCACTTCTGCAATGTATATTCATACATTGCAGAAGTGACATCTAGTGAAAAGAAAGGGTTAAAAATAAAAAAAACGTTATTCTCACCTGTCCCACGATCCAGCGATGCCTCCAGCGCTCGATGCTTCTAGGACCTGGCGTGACGTTACAGTCACATGACCGGTTACCGCGGTAACCGGTCATGTGACTGTGACATCATGCCAGGTCCTGTGGATCAGAAGAAGACAGCTGGAAGCACCGCGGGAGTCGTGGATAGGTGAGAATAAAGATTTTTTTATTTTTAAAGGTCTGGTAAGGGGGACAAAGAGGGGAGAAAGAGGGGACAAAGGGGGCGAAAGAGGGGACAAAAGAGGGGACAAAAGAGGAGACAAAAGAGGAGACAAAAGAGGAGACAAAAGAGGGGATAAAAGAGGGGACAAAGAGGGGACAAAGAGGGGACAAAAGAGGGAGCAGAGAGAGGAGGGGAGAAAGGTGACAAGAGGGAGAGAGAAGCGAGGTGACAGGAGGGAGAGAGGAGGGGGACGAGGTGACAGGAGGAGCAGGGAGAGGATCCAAACTGATGCTGCAAAATATCGGAATCGGATGCCTTTTTGGCATCCGATTGCAGGCATCAGTTTGGATCCGTTGCTGTCCAAGGGGTGCTGCAAAAAGTCGGATCCCCTCGGACAGCACAAAAACGCTGCGTTAAAGCAGCCTTACAAGGATAGGTATACATATTATTGTGAATATATTTCATGCAGAGTCTGTAGAGTGTACAGCTCCTGTAAAGTGAGTTGATCATGCTTATTGCAAAGGAAATGTGCTGTCACTATCATATTGTTAAGCTCAAGCAAGGCATAGATACAGTACATATGGAGGATATGCTGGAGTAAAGGAAGACGCACCAGAGGAAATTGGTTGAAGAATATTTCCACCCACCAGATGAAATCAGCTTCTGATTAATATACTTGCTGTGTTTGGCAATGACTATTCTTGTCTTGAGGATGAATGACGACAATGGTAACCTCTGACTCTCTTTATATTGGACTAACCAAATGTTGGGATAGGAAAAACCCAACCTCTCTAATTTAGCTTTTTCACTAAAGATGTGTGGTACAAGATGGAGTCTGCCTAAAACCTGCAAAGAAAAGCTCAGAAAACAGCAAAAAGATTAAACATATGTACAGCAATGTCAAAATGACTCGCTGAAAGAAGAAAAAGGTTTGGTACGGTGTCAGCCAGTCCAAAAAAGATTGGTCAGTGGGAGGGAGACACGAAATAATAATCTTATAATTATACTTTTTAATGACTAACAAAAGTAATATACATTTTACATAGCAGCAAGCTTTTGAGACTACTTAGGTTTCTTCACCACACTACAAGATTATTGTTTTGTTTCTCCCATTGAGAGGAATGACTCTCTGTGCACATGTTCCATCTTTGGCAACTGCTTTAGGTTTTGGAAGCGGCTAAATGAGGTGACCAATCCATTCTAATATATGTATTATACACATACATAATATAGATATATGCATCTAATATATACAGCTGAGTGTGTATATGTATGTGTGTGTATGTGGCATTAGCCCCGCCCACTCCACATAGCCACATCCACATTATAAAGCCACGCCCACTCCACACAGTCATGTCATAGCCCTATCTACACCACACAGGCACATCCACTCTACATAGCCACGCCCCCTTCACAGCGTGCATCTCCTCATGTTCCTGCGTCCTCCACCTAGCCCCGCCCTAGGACTATGTGGAGAGGAGGAGCTATGAAGGGTCGGGTCTATACGTGGGTAGTGCTATCACAGGAGAGGGGCTACTGGGAGGCATGAGGCTATGTGTAGTGGTGGAGTTATGAATGGGAAGGGCTACTGGGAGGGAGGGGCTATGATACAAACACACATACATTACCATATATGGGTGATATTACCATATATGAGCATTACAACTATATAGGGCATTACGCCAGGCAACACTGGCCTATACAGCTAGTATTACATATAAATTATTTTTTCCACATTTTTTGTTGGTGTTGCTGCAGTTTTGCCACCATCTTTACATATAAATGTATAGATGTTGGTGACAAAGCTGCGGCAAAAACAGCAAAAGGGATGTCAAAAATATGTCTCAGTAAACCCACCTCTGGCGATATTCTGAAGAGTCACTGTGGGTATGCCGTCATCTAGAAGTCACCATGAGCACATACCCCTATGGCACTGACAGCCTCATCCATGTTACACTGTGTGCAGAATTATTAGGCAAGTTTTATTTTAGAGGATTATTTTTATTATTGATCAACAACTATGTTCTCAATCAACTTAAAAGACTCATAAATATCAAAGCTTAATATTTTTGGAAGTTGGAGTGTTTTTTTTTTAGATTTGGCTATCTTAGGAGGATATCTGTTTGTGCAGGTAACTATTACTGTGCAGAATTATTAGGCAATTTAATAAAAACCAAATATATTCCCATCTCACTTGTTTATTTTCACCAGGTAAACCAATATAACTGCACAAAATTTAGATAAAAACACTTCTGACATGCAAAAACAAAATACAAAAAAAATGAGTGACCAATATAGCCACCTTTCTTTATGATGACACTCAACAGCCTTCCATCCATAGATTCTGTCAGTTGCTTGATCTGTTTACGATCAACATTGCGTGCAACAGCCACCACAGGTGTACTGTTTTACCTCCCTGTAGATCTCACATTTTAGGAGGGACCACAGGTTCTCTATGGGGTTCACATCAGGTGAACAAGGGGTCCATGTCATTATTTTTTCTTCTTTTAGATCTTTACTGGCCAGCCACGCTGTGGAGTAGTTGGATGCATGTGATGGAGCATTGTCGGGCATGAAAATCATGTTTTTCTTGAACGATACCGACTTCTTCCTGTATCACTGCTTGAAGAAGTTGTCTTCCAGAAACTGGCAGTAGGTCCGGGACTTGAGCTTCACTCAATCCTCAACCCAAAAAGGTCCCACAAGTTCATCTTTGATGATACCAGCCCATACCAGTACCCCACATCCACCTTGCTGGTGTCTGAGTTGGAGTGGAGCTCTCTTCTCTGCCCTTTACTGATCCAGCCTCTGGCCCATCCAACTGGCCCATCAAGAGTCACTCTCATTTCATTAGTCCATAAAACCTTTGAAAAATCAGTCTTAAGATATTTCTTGGCCTAGTCTTGACGTTTTAACTTATGTTTCTTGTTCAAAGGTGGTCGTTTTTCAGCCTTTCTTACCTTAGCCATGTCCCTGAGTATAGCACACCTTGTGCTTTTTGATACTCCAGCAACATTGCAGCTCTGAAATATGGCAAAACTGGTGGCAAATGGCATCTTGGCAGCTTCACACTTGATTTTCCTCAATTCATGGGCAGTCATTTTGCTCCTTTTTTGCCCAACATGCTTCTTGCGACCCTGCTGGCTATTTGCCATGAAACGCTTGATTGTTTGGTGATCACGCTTCAAAAGTTTGGCAATTTCAAGACTGCTGCATCCCTCTGCAAGACATCTCACAATTTTGGACTTTTCAGAGCCCGTCAAATGTCTCTTCTGACCCATTTTGCCAAAGGAAAGGAAGTTGCCTAATAATTAAGCACACCTTATATAGGGTGTTGATGTCATTACACCACACCCCTCCTCATTACAGAGATGCACATCACCTGATTTACTTAATTGGTAGTTGGCTCTCAAGCCTATACAGCTTGGAGTAGGACAACATGTATAAAAAGTATCATGTGATCAAAAAACTAATTTGCCTAATAATTCTGTACACAGTGTAGAACATAGTTAAGGATTAAAAACAATTTAAACCAAAACTATTGTTTGTCGAATAAAATTTTATGGATAAACGACTGTCTTAGCTGATGACACATTGTCATCCTTTGAAATCTAGTTGGCAATTTAGTTTGTTTTTTCAGTCGAAATTTGTACAAAACTATTTTCTTTAAGTAATGAATGATCATTTGTCCATGAATGATTATTTGTTGAAAGAATATTCACAAAAAGACTGAAGGATAATAATGGGAAATACGGTCAAAAATGTGTATTGCTGTGTCTGTATTATGATCGATCATTTTAACTAGCAACATAATCTAATG
Organism: Allobates femoralis; assembly: GCA_033576535.1. NCBI lineage: Eukaryota > Metazoa > Chordata > Amphibia > Anura > Aromobatidae > Allobates > Allobates femoralis. Next base: position 79,670,396 of record JARQOC010000001.1, read on the forward strand.
CATATGGGTTCAAATGAAAATATCTTGGCCAACCAACAAATATTTATTGGCGTTCATATGTCTCTTGTTGGCTTTCCTCACTAGTGCCCTCCTTGACATGTCACTTGTGCTTTGAAAACACCCTTTTCTAAGTAGAGTTACAGCTGAGCCGTACCCTTTTCTTTCAATGACTTGCTAAATAGAACTTCTAAGACTATTAACTTGAAAATATTAATTCCCTTACCAATGCTTTTGAAAATTCTTCCCAGTTTTTTGTATTGAGTTTTCCTGGATTTTATTGATTATTTTTGGACAGATACACATATATTATACAACCAACTCGTACTCAACACAGGGCCGGAGCAGACACTGACATAAGAGCTCCCTGTTCAAGAATAAAATATGGGCCATTTGTAGTTCAATAGCTCAATATAACGCAGAATTCCTCCTGATTTTGAGGTCGACATGGGCCCCCATACTTCGTGGGCCCTAGGTTGCAGCAACGGTATGTCCATCCCTGGCACAAGGGGGGATTTGTGTAATGGCCACTTTACACGTCCCGATATCGGCGTCCAACTCCGATAAAAAGTCACGTGGTTCGTGCGTTGGCCCCGATATCGTTCGTGCGTTGTATGGTGTAAATGTCCAATACGATGCAAGAACGATGCCAAAACGATACCGGGGAAGAAATGAGCAGGCTCTCCAACTGCCCGATATTGGATGGACGATGTGGCCGGATCGTGCTGTGTGAAAGCCCAGCAACGATGTGGAGTACAACTTCCCCTATTCTCTCCCATGTTAAATGGTTGTTCCTGGGTCGACCGTGCAAGGGGGCGTACACATCGCAGTTGTGTTGCCTGCCGATAACACGCTGTGTAACATTTCCTATGCGATCTTGGAATTCTGCCCAAAAAATTCGCGCCTCCCGCATCGTTGTATCCAACATCGGACCAACGTTGGGACGTGCAAAGTGGCCATAAGACTAAGAATGTGACTTCTAAATCCAGGTGGTTATTCCATTGATCATTTCATGGGAGTGAAACGTATATGAACAGTTGTTTGGTAGTCAGTAATGAATGTAGGTCACCTTGTAAAGTTTTCTTTTACACATAAAAACACTAAAAAAAAAGAACATTTCTTTTGCACATTTCTCACTTTCTTTTTCTGTATTTCAGTCCAAAAACAAAAACTTTGCAAAATAAGATATAAAATTGGTAACTTCTTGTCTCAAATGGGTTAACAGTGAGAGCATGTGATGGTATTTTAATGTATCCCATATGTGCACCTTATGTACACATACCAATGACAGGAATGTTTGGGCCACGCAGAGCCAGGGAAAACCTGGCTTATTACATGCGTAATATTATAAACCAACAACCCAGCAGTAAATGAAACACGGTCCCATGAGCCATTTATTAATTTCTTCTGTTTATTATGTTTTGAAATATTTTCTCCATCCACCACCTCACCCTCCTTCTCTCTTCTCCTTCTCTGGCGTTCGAGGTATTACGAAGTGAATCTGGGCCCGGGTCCAGCACGAGTGGAATTTGGATCTCCATAGTAACTATATTTCGGGATGGCAACAAACATTGGTGGAAATGAATGCTTGAAATTCATGAGCAGGTCTCCGAGGGCCTGGAAAAGGCAAGAGGAATTTAAAAATAGGATTGAAGAGCGGAGAGGAGGGAGAAGAAATATACCCAAAAATGCCAGAGAAGAGGGGAGAAGACAAGCAGAAACCATCAACGCCATCTTCAGCATCACCATGGCTTTAATCTAGATATGGCTTCTTACTTCTAGTTAACTAAATGGATTTTTTAACCAGAAGGTTGTCCATCATTATTAAAACGCATCCCCAAAGTTACTCTGATCTCTGTGATCTAAGGCTCTGTGCCCACTGGACGTTTCTGCAGCAAAAATGGATCACTCACAGCTAGTGATGAGCGAGTAGCGAAATATAGAGTTTCTCTGGAGGACTCAGTCTGGCTGATTAGTAGCAGCTTCTCCAGTTAATGGCCAGGGGTTAGAGCTAGGGTTCAGCGAGTCTAATCATTACTATTCGCTACTCGCACGGATAGTACGGAATTTGTGATACTCGTTACTCTGAGAGTAACACTGGTGCTTGTGAGTAGTGATGAGCGAGTAACAAATATTCGCTCTCGCTATACTGGTAACAAGTAGTTTTTGTTACTCGCATATTCATCCGAATACCAAGTCTAATGTTAGCCAATTAGTGATAGGCTCCGCCCACACACATCCAGCCATAAAACAAGTATTTCTGGGACAGGGCGGGAGGGTGGGCTTTTTTGAGTTTCTACTGAATAAAACACCTTGCTGAGCCCCCCAGAGAGCCTTAAGGTGGGGTTACACGTTTCAATAACGTTGAGATATCGCAATTCAATGGCGCGGGAGCGCGCATTTAGTGCACGTTTCTCCCGCATCGCATCGGAGGTTTAGACGTTGCGATTTCTGGATCCAACGTCCGTACGATGTCTACGTCCCCCAACCCAGGAACGACCATTTAACATGGGAGTGAATGGGTGACGTTGAACTTCACATCGTAGTTGGGCTGTCACACAGCACGATCCGGCTCCAATCTCCATTCAATATTGGAGCATTGAATAGCACGCTCATTCAATCCCCGATATCGCATTAACATCGTTCCTGCATCGTATTGGACGTTCACACCATACAAAGCAGGAACGATATCGGCTCCAACGATCGAACCACGTGACTTTTCATTGAAATTGGATGCCGATATCGCTACGTGTAAACCCCCCTTAACATTCAATCTGCTCTCAATGGGGTGGAGGCTCCCATTGTTTACTGAAGGGAGCTGTCAATTTGTGTCAGATCGATAATGATTGACACATCATTTACGAGCACCAGCGATGCTCACCAAGTAACGAGTATCGCAAATACTGTACTACCCGTGCGAGTAACAAATAGTAACGATTACACTTGCTCAACCCTACTCACAGCATTTACATTCAAGGCTATGAGATTTTAAAAATACTGTGCACACGTTTGTTTTTATGCAATTCCTTTTTGCTGCAGAATTCGTATGGACTCAAAAGCGAGCATGACAATTAAGATGTCTGTTTTTGGGCTGTGCTTTATCCATTACTCCCCAATAAAGCATTACAAATAGTATTTACAAAGTCCATTTGTGATGCCTTTTTACTGCGCTTTCCAGAGCAAAAACGCACCAATTATTTACCCTCCCCGGCGATTCCACAGCCTGAGTCACATGGGCAAGTAACTTCGTGCAGGTCCTGCTGATGCCCAGAATTAAGCCATCACCGGAGCTAGCTGTGGGATTGCCCAGGAGGTTAATAAAGTGTGTGTCTTTGTGTGTCTGTCTGTTCATGTGTGTGTCTGTCTTTCTGTATGTGTCTCCTACGTGCCCGTGTTTGAGCTGCATTTACCCATAACCGCAGCAGAAAAAGTGGTGCAGGAATGCTGCAGAAACGCAATATGTTTGTGCTGCTTTTTTTTTCTTAACACAGCTGTATTTGTGCAGCTGAAAAATGCATAAATGCAGCACAAAAAAAAGCAGCGCTAAAGTCCAGTGGGCACATAGCCTTAAGGGTAAGTACACACGATGTCTTTTTAGATGTGCAAATTCAGCAAGTGTTACAGAGGCAGACATTCACGGTCATGCCAACGTCTTTTGTTCTGGAGCGATTTTTGGCATTTTTTTGGTCATTTTTTGTGATGACTTTTGTTTATACAATATAACTAAAAAAACAACAGTGAGTTGCCGCTAAGCATAATCTGTCTGATGAATGGTCAGGTCTCTGCTTTTAACCACTTGGAATCTTTGGAATCTTTGGAAAGCGGATAAAAGAAGCTCAAAAGACTGAACATGTGCACAGCAAGTCGATTTTAAATATAAATGCAAATGTTGATCTTTTTAGGACTTTGTTAGGCTGGTTTCCCATCACATTTTTTGTGATCAGGGCCGATCCGATGAGAACCGGATAGGCCCGGATCACATTTCAGCCCAAAAGTTTGCCTATCGGACCTGATAGAGCCGGATGACAGCTATTTGCCATCCGGTTTCCATGTATCTGAGTGAATCCAGGAGGACTCGGATTTTTCACCCGGACACAAAAATGCTGCATGCATAATTTTTGTGTCTGAGGAGAAAAATCTCCCCAAACCGTATCCTCCCGGATTCTCCCGGGTCCTCCCGGTTCCGGGACAATCTGGCACTCCCTAACATTGGAGCCTATGGGGCCGGATTGCCCCGATCCGGGAGCTAGACACCTGCGGCCGCACGCCGCTGTTATTTCAGGATCATGGATAGCTTCCCGCGAGCCGCGGTCCTGAATCATCAGCAGCTTCAGCTGCTTACGGCTACACACCGGACTCTCTGAGTGCTGATCCGATCCGGTGTGCGGTTCTGTGTGCTGATCTGATCCAGGGCTGTCCGGTCCGATATGAAACCAGCCTTAGGAGTTTTACCAGGCAATTTACAGAGCGTATCCACCAGAAAAAGACATTGTATGCACATACTCCTAAGGCCCAGTTACAGACAGATAATTGTGCAGAGATTGTTTGCAGATCTCTGGTTGCAGTGACCCTTGTTTTAACTAAAGGGTCATTCTTATTTTCTAAAATGGATCTGGACAGTCAAGAATTTTTTTTAAAAAGGCATAATTATTATTATTTATTATTATAACTTCATTTATTCCATGGCACTTTACATGTGAAAAGGGGTATACATAAAAACAAGTACAATAATTATGAATAATACAAGGCACACATGATGCACCCTCAGGCTATGGGGTACTTGGGAACCGGGCCGGTGCAGTCTCTCTGGGTATCACGGTAGTCTTGACCTGGTCCCGTGGCCTTGGATCAGTCCAAAAATGGGTATTTACAAGGGATTTGTCGTGACGCCACCGGGGGTATGTGGTTAGTAGAACCACTGCTGCCTTATTCCTGCTGGGGACGGTGACTTGGGCAGCGTAGATGGTAAGCCCTCCTCGGGTAGAGCTGAGGGTCTCTAGGGCAGGAGTAGTAGTGATGGATGGGCCTGGTGAGGGATTGTACTGGGTGTAGTGCACCTAGTTCAATCTGCAGCTCTCCACAGTGCTGGTTGTCCTAATATGCAGTGCTAGAAAGAAACAATCTTAGGCTGGTTTCACACTGCAGTTTTTCAATGATCAGGTTTGATCAGGTTTGTGTGCCAAAAACAGGAGAGGAACCAGGAGAGGAACTTGCAGAGAAAAACTATAATTGAAAGACTGACCCCTGTTCTGAGTTTTGGAGCACTCCTGGTTTGACACACAAACCTGATCGAACCTGATCAGGGAAAAAACTGCAGTGTGAAACCAGCCTTAGGCAGGGATGAGCTTACTGGGAACTTTACTTGGTCTTTCAACAGCAGTTTACACAGTTTACAGTTCTTTAGTCACTTCAACACTTTTGCTCTGCCCCGGGTTGCTCAGACTGGGCAGCTCAGGTGGCTCTTCCGCGTTGCTCCCTCAAAGTTCGTTCAGGCCCTGTTAGTCTCTCCTTTAGTACCTACCCCACGGATTCAGTCTGGTCGTCGCAGGCATTTGGGTGAATGTTTCCCTTTCAGTCAGGGTCACCAGTCCTAAATGTCGACTGTGTTCTTGGACCATGGTGAAAAGTTAGGCTGCAGGTCATAAAGCACCTGCCCCACGCCGGCGTGTCCTGTGATTAGGGTCCTAAAGGGCCCCCGGTCACTTCTACAGAGCCGGCTCTCTGGCTGTAGCGGCCTAGCCTCCAGTGTCCCAGGCATGACTGTGAGATCACCAGGTTCCCTCGTCCTCACTGTCTCTCAGCTTCAGGGTTCTTCCAGTCAGCTAAGGTGTGTGTGGCTGCCAGGCCCTTGTCCTCCCACCCTTCTTCAGCTGTGTCTCTCCGGCTATGGAGCGAGCTTTTTCTCCTAGGGCCTGTGCCACTCAGGATTCTGCATCCTCCAGGGAACCGCTCCTCCTGGGAAAGTCCTGCCTTCAACTTGGTGTTCCAAGGTTTTTATTCCGGTTCCTCCACCCACTTTGTCAGTGCTACTCTACGATCCACCCTCACTACTCTTAACACCTGCCACCCCTTGCCCAGCCTAGAGTTCTAGCCATAGGGTCAGTGTGTGCATCTGTGTGAGTGTTTTGTCAACTGTCTTGCCTTACCTGGCTGCACTGCCCTTCGTGGCCACCTGGTGGGGCGCCACACACACAGGTACAGGAAAAGAGAGGAGAGAGGACACTGCCCGTGAGGGCTCACAGTCTACAAGGCATGGGTGAGGATACAGTACGTGAGGGGAGAGGACCCTGCCTGCAAGGCCTCACAGTCTACAAAGGATGAATGGGGATACGGTAGATGAAGGAAGAGGACCCTGTCCAGGAGGGATCACAAGCTACAAGGGATGGTGAGGATACAGTGGGTGAGGGGAGAGAACCCTGCTTGCAAGGGCTCACAGTCTACATGGGATGGGTGAGGATACAGTAGGTGAGAAGAGAGGACCCTACCTGCAAGGGTTCACAGTCTACAAGGGATGGGTGAGGATACAGTAGGTGAGGAGATAGGACCCTGCCTGCAAGGGCTCACAATCAATAATAACAAGTACAATAATTACGAATAATACAAGGCATACACAGATACAGGAAAAGAGAGGACCCTACCCACAAGGGCTCACAATCTACAGGGGATAGGTGAGGACAGTAGGTGAGGAGAGAGGACCCTGCCCACGAGGGCTCACAGCCTACAAGGGATGCGTGAAGATACAGTAGGTGAGGAGGGAGGACCCTGCCTGCGAGGGCTCACAGTCTGCAAGGGATGGGTGGGGATACAGTGGGTGATGGGGAGAGGACCCTGCTTACCAGGGCTCAATGTCTACAGGGAATGAGTGCGGATACAGTAGGTGAGGGTGGAGCTGGTCATGTGGCTGTACAGTGGACTGAGGGTTACCGCATGTTGTAGGCTACATACTTGTAAATAACTTCTTTTTTCAGTTTAATTCCAACAATTCAAGTTTTTCTATCATTCAGGTATTCTATTTCATTGTCCTATTTGCTTATTGTCAAGTGAAATGACTACAACTGTGGTCTAGGATGGTGGTCAGGTATGTGCACATCCTGTTAAGCAGTTTCCTATTGAGGTAGGCCAGGGACTGGAGAGCTGGTTAATACTGTGTCACTCTCTACCTCTTGCATTGGATGATGTTATGAGAATTCTGGTAACTACCACCATTGATTTCTGTAGAATTGATAATGGATATGCAGAAGCTGTTCTATACTGCTACTCATTAACTGCTACTCAGTTAAGCTTTTACATAACACTTTCCCAAAGTCACATTTACCTATATGTGTAAATATAATCCCAAAAATGTGAGCACTCTGAAACATGATAGTGAAAAATACCAGTGGTCTATTCACCCTTGCGACATGCTATATGCATGCATAAATATATCAGTGAGGACATTGGAGTCCACACATTCGGGCCAGCGATGATGCTGGTATAATGCAAGAGTGTCCACCTATCCTCCAACCAGAAATTCAGCAGACTGAAGACGCTCCTGAACCGCAGAGACTGAAACAACCCCTCAGTGCATTTGAGATGTGATGGAATACTTCCTTCACACATACGTTTTCATGTCTACATCTTTTTTTTGCTTGTAAAAAATTATTCAAGCATTTTTCATTGCCTTTATTGGTGTTTTTTTTTCTTTTATTTATTAGAAGCAGAATATACTTTTTTCAGGCATTGTTTTCAAACCCCATAGAGAAGTTTATGGGGGAAATAAAAACTTAAAAATCACATACATAGAGCTTGCTGTATTTTGAAAAATCGACACCGGCCAAAAAAATGTATGCTGAAAATTGGCACAAACAAAAAGGTCGTTAAGTACACCGTTATCGAGGTGTCACACACACCCATGCTGCAGGTTGGACGAACGATCATCGTCTGGTTTGTGGTCCGGTTCACCAACCTCCGATAAATGATCTGCCCGATTATCGTTGATTGGATGTACATGTTACACTGAATGATGTTGTTACAACGTCGTTTGAACGACTGAAGACCCGTGACGTTTCAACGATATCGTTAACAATATCGTAAAGTGTGATCGGGCCTTTAGTTTGATCCACTAAGTTACACCATATTATTGCCCCAATTTGATTAGAATGGTATTTCAGGCCATGCCCCTTAGTGCACCCACTTTCCAATGGTCATTTGCTTTTTGGAGAAAATTAACCCCTTCCCACCAAAGCCAGTTTTGGCATTTTTGACTGAGTCTCATGTATCAAATCTCATGTGTCATTTCATGTGATAATACCTTTAGAGTGAACCTGTCACCCCCCTAGCACTTTACAAACTGAAAGCACCACCTTCAGCAGCATGCTGCATTCTGTTAAGGTTTCTATAATCTCAGTATCCCCCTTGTACACTGAAAGAAGCACTATATAATATTTCCCACCATGTATGTAAGTCATTACCTAGGTGGTCCGATGGGTCTTGTCACTGTGTCCTAACATTGCTGCCGGTCTGGTCCTCTCCGCCTCCTTTTTGTGTCGGCCGCTTCATCTTCTCTATTTGTCCCCTCCTCTTCGGCGCCTGCACAGATTCATATTTGTTCATGCAGAGCTCAGCCGGAGTGCGGGGACACCGGCTCTCATCATTGTGCCTGCATGAAGTGTCACATACAGCAGAACATAACAGGGCAGGCTCTGGTGCCTGTTGAGCGGTTGCAAGGGCCTGGGTACTTGGTAGCCAGGCCAGTGATCTTTCGGGGAGTCACGGTGGTGGTGGTCCTGACTGAACCAATTAAGGGAGTATTTACAGGGGATTTGTAGATGATCGTGATGCCACCTATCGTGCCTGGTCAGGGATGACCAGCACTGCTTGAAAAGGCCCCCCAGGTGATAGATGTTATGGCAGCTTGGATGGTTACATCCCCCACAGGCGGAGTGGGCTACTGAGATTTGGTATGGGAGTTTATGTGAATGATGGTGGTAATAGTTGGTGCCGTGGGTAGCAAGGCGGCATAGAGAAGAGGCCGACAAGCAGCATAGCTCAGTCTTTTTACCAGGTCCAAGAGGTCCGGTCAGCCTGGAAGCAGTCGGAGTCCACCTCGCCAGTGGGTTTTGGAGCCTGCCATTCACGCTTTTCAGTTTTGGGTCCCAGCTGCCTGTGAGCTATCCTACAGCCCTTCAGCAATAAGTCCCGACTAGCAGACAGTGCAAACCTGTAACAGTTATTGATGTGTTGACTGCAGCTCTGGGATCTTGTTAAACTGCTGTGATGTTGGCAGGGGCGGACCGTCACCCCCGGGGGCCCTGGTGCAGGAGATTACCGGGGGGGCGGGGCTACTGGCCGTCGGCGCGGCCCGGGGGGAGGGGTTGCCGCTGGCCGTCGGCGCGGCCCGGAAAGGGGGGGTGCCGCTGGGAGCCGCAGGGAGCCGCAGGTGCGATGCTCTCCTACCTGGGAGCCGCGCCGGATGTCTGCTAGGGGCCGGATGTCTGCTCTCTCCTCCCAAAGCTCTCTTTCTCCTTCTGCTTCCTCTCCTCGTCCTTTCTCAGTCTACACTCTCTAACCCCTCCCCATTGTCAGAGGCAGCACCGCCCGGAACTAGGGTTTTGGGCTCCCCCTTCTGGTCAGGGATCAGGCTCTGTGTGTGCATGCGGGACTATCTAACGTGGGGAGCTTCTCCTGCTTCCAAGCATGATACTAATACCACTGTGGCAATCAGACCATAGGGACACCACACCTGCACTTCACCCAGGTGCAATGATGACAGCCGGTCTCCCCTCACTCCGGCTGAGCGCTGTGCTCCTGTGTGAACAAAAATGAATCTGCGCAGGCGCCGAAGAAGAGGGGACAAAGAGAGAAGAGGGGGCGACTGACACATGGAGGAGGTTGGGAGGACTAGCCCAGCAACAATGTTAGGACACAGTGACAAGACCCATCGGACCAGCTAAGTAATGACTTACATACATGGAGGGAAATATTATAAAGTGTTTCTTTCTGTGTACACGAGGGGACAGAGATTATAGACACGTTCTCAGAATGCAGCATAGCAGCTGCTGAAGGTGGTGCTGTCAGTTTTTTAAAGCAATAGGAAGGTGACAGGTTCACTTTAAAATACTACAGCTTGTCCCAGTCATTCCTGAGATGTTTTTTTGGGGGGGACTTTGTACTTTGTTGTAAATTTATGTCACTATATTTTGTGTTTTTTATAAAAACTGAAATTTACAGAATATTTGGAAAAATTGCCAATTTTTAAATGTTTAATATTTTATGCATCTAAAACAGTAATTCCAATTAGTTTAACAAATAGTTTAAGAACATTCTTGACCATATGTCTACCTTCGGTTTAATGTTGAGGGGGGATGTTAGAAAGCTTAAAAGTTTAGCCACAGTTGTGACTTTTTCCAGGAAATTTCCAAAACCTATTTCTTTTGGGACCAATTTCAGATTTGAAGACACTTTGAAGAGCCTATAAAAAAAGAAACGTCCCATAAATTCACCTATTTTAAAAAATTACACATCTCAAAATATCCAGGAGGTTTTGTGAACCCTTTGGGTGCTTCCTAGGATCCAGTGTAGATTTACAGAGGTCTTGATGCTGCAAAAGCTAATAAACACCAGGAAACTCTTCCAAGAATTTATTTAGGAGTGCAGTGAGCATCATGACCCCACAAATGTTTCTTAGAATGTTTCTATGAATGGTCAAGAAAAATGAGAGGGGCTTTTTGTTTTGTTTTTTTTGCAATAAAATTTTGATTTAGCTCCAAATTTCTTCATTTTCACAAGTACCGTAGTAATAAGAAACTCATGTAAGGGTGTAAGGAGTATTTTGACCCCACCAGTGTCTTCAAGAAATGAATGTTGTGAAATGAAAATTGCAATTTTCACACAAATTTGATATTTCAGTACCAAATATGTTGTACCCAGCCATGTGCCACCATGAAAATGTGTTGACAGTGTGAGGACGTGTGGTGCAAGAGAAGTGAAAAACCAGGGAAAAGATGAAAGGGGGGCCTGATGATAGGGAAAGGGGAGAGAGAGGGGTGACCCATAAACGCTCATCTGAGACTGAAACCTGGACTCCCTATCATCCCTAGATGGGTCGTTCTCCCATGCCCATCACGTGCCTAGGCCCTGGTTGACCCTGGGCTAGCCCTAGCTAGTAAGTAGGGCAGAAAGACACTAGTCTTACTATTGCAATAAGACAACACTGGGGAACAGGCAAACAAGCTGAAATAAAGCAAGAAATGGAATGATACAGCTTCCACAAGAACAACTCTCCTGGTAGGTCAGCATTGATGAACTATAACTGGCACATGGGGAAGTAAGAAGTGAGTTTAAATAATGAAAGCGAGTGGCAGCAAGGAGAAGCAGCTGAAATTGGAGCTATATGGAATCTCATCAGGTTTAAAAAGGAACTCTTAACCCTTTCAACATGAAATAAAAATAAATCCATTCCACTCGTGTTAATCACTGAGTGGATTCCTGCGATCTGCTAAATGCCGTGAATTTTTAATGCCAGATACCACAAAGGTCCCAGGTGAATGTGACACCATTGTGGCAGTGTGACGACCCACCGGGTAAGCCGCCACCAGAGGTACTGCACTCCTGCGTTTATGGGGTAGTAGTGCCTCTGCTCTCTAGTTGGTGGGTGGTATTGTTGAGCCCAAAAACACACAACTGTAGGCCCCTGGGATAGTGGGTGTACCCTGAGGGAGGACCCAGGTTCAAAAAGGGGGACAAGGAAGTGTAAGGTAGTAGTAGTAGTAGGAGTTGGAGAGTAGAGACCATCGGGAAAAGAGTGGAAGTAAGGAGTGTAACGGCGGTGCACTGCCGACTCCCGTGGGCTGGAGCACGACCTCGCTCATCCACGGGAGGAAGAGACCGAAAGGTGGAGAAGATGAGAGCCCTTGGGGTGCGGATGAGATATTGATCCCCGTACGCCCCAATCTGACGAAACGGAGGGGCTGGTGGACAGGGACCCGGCCCTGAACACGGTGCGGAAGCTGTATGCCTGAGCCATTGAACCGGAGGCCACAGGCCTCTAATGGGAGCTGTGGCCGAACACCCGACACAACTTGGGAAAAGTAGCTGAACTAGGGAGGAGTGCCTGGGAGGGGACACAACAGCATCTGTGGCTGCTGGTACTTGAGCTCTGTGCTGCAGAGGCGCTGACAGCCTGGGGGGTAGAGTAGTGTCGCGCTCGCCCCAGAAGAGAACTACCCCTTATAGCGCTGGGAGAGAGAGAAAGACCACCAAAGACAGGAACACCTGGAGAGGGAAGAAAGGGCATCAACCGTGACTTGACTGCACTAACTCAGTTCTGGAGACAACGTTGAATCGGAAGTTGACAAGGGACATACCCGGCAGCCATGCTGAAAGAACTGAGTAAAAGTAATGGAACTCCAGCTGTGGTGTGTGAGACTTTTATTAACGACAACCACCGGCCACAGGGGCCGCATGAGACATCGGGGTACTGACATCCCAGTGAACATCCTCCAAGGTACGAACTGACTCCTGCATCTTGCTGCCCTGGGAACCGCGCTTCACCTTCGGGGAGCGGAACCATCCAAGCTGCCGGTCACCGTCCCCAGAGGCTCTGAAGAAGCGGTGACTACCCTGGCTGCATACCGCAGGTGGCGTCATGAATACCCCTATTCCCCTAAAGGTACCTTTACACGCGGCAACTTTTCTAGGAAATTCACTGGCAACTTACTGGTTGCAGTGAAATCATGGAGACATTGTTCCATTTGTACACAGCAACAAGATAGAACAATGTGTCCATGATTTCACTGCAACCAGTAAGTTGCCAGTGAAATTCCTAGAAAAGTTGCCGCTTGTAAAGATACCCTAAAGGGCCCGTCACACAGGGACATATCGCCGGCGATGTTGCCGGCAACTGAGGGGCGTGGCCAGGTTGCGGCGACATCGCCGGCGAGTTGCCTCGTGTGACAGGGCGATAATCAGGCGATGAATCGCCTGAGTCACATCGCCAGGTTTCCCAACAATGTTGGGAAACCTGGCGATGTTGCTCAGGCGATCCTGCCTGATCGCCCTGTGTAACGCGGCAACCTGCAATGTTGCGGGCGATTCCGCCTATATCCAACATTGCGAGTGATCGCTTGCTGGGTTGCTGGGCAACCCAGCGAGCGATAGCCGCGGCAACTAGCCGGCGACATCGCCGGTAAGTTGCTCAGTGTGACATCTCACCGGCGATGTTGTCAGGGATGCGCGCTCCCGTGATCCCCGGCAATATCGCCGGCGATATGTCCCTGTGTGACGGTACCTTAAGACTTTCCCTTTCATCTCTGCCCCGTTTATTAAAATAGCACCGCCAGGGTCTCGGCCCCCATGTATCCCTGTGAAAAGAACCGAAAGAGGTAAAGAGAACAATGAGTAACCACCTGGTTCCTGAGTCTTCCCTGACACTGGAGTGGGTGTGTCAGCAGGAAAACTTGAGCTCCAAGTGATTATGTGCACAATCTCTTTTTCAGGCAAGTCCGCTCCGTAACTCTCCTGAAAGAATACTAAATAAATGTTAAAATTAATAAAGATATGTATATTCTTTTACCTGCATCACATTTGTGAAGATGCAAAGCAGTAGAGGTTGTCTTGTGTTTGACTGCGTTTGTGCTGCAGAGTTTGGACTTCCAAAATCTGCACCTACTGGCAGAAAAACGCACCAAAACCATTCCTGTCCACACGGTGCTTTATTTATGTGTTTCTGGTGCAGATTTGATGCAGATTTTAAGGTGCTTTGTGACTTTTGGAGTAAAGAATGGATAATTTGGCCAAAAAAAAAAGAAAACAAATGTCAAATCCTGTTCCTCCCCTTCAACACTATCACATCCTGCGGATTTCAATGCAAATTAGGCACAAAATAAGCAACACATATGCATAGCGCGAACACTGCTGCATATCTGCTGCTTATTTAGAGTTGAGTCTATGGGTGAAATACATGGTCAAATCTGCAGCAAGAATTGACATGCTGAAGATTTTTTGTCAATCAAATACGCAGCAGATTGGCTGCGGAAAAAAACACACCATGCGGACAGGACTTCACAAATCCCATAGCCTTTGCTGGGGACACACGCTGCTACACATTTGGTGCAGATCTGCTGCTTGGACGCAGCCAGCAGGTACACACCAAATAAGTGGCAATGTACACAATGTGCGATCAGACCCTAAGGGTACCTTTACACACGGCTACATTTGTAGCTTGTCACCAGGTAACTTACTGGTTGCAGTGAAATCATGGATACATGGTTCTATCTTGTTGCTGTGTACAAATGGAATCATGTCTCCATGATTTCACTGCAATCAGTAAGTTACCTGGTGACAAGCTACAAATGTAGCCGTGTGTAAAGGTACCCTATGGGTACCTTTACACGCGGCTACATTTCTAGGGTGGCTACAGGTAACTTACTGGTTGCAGTGAAATCATGGAGACAAGGTTCTATCTTTTTGCTGTGTACAAATGGAATCATCTCTCCATGATTTCACTGAAACCAGTAAGTTACCTGTAGCCACCCTAGAAATGTAGCCGCGTGTAAAGGTACCCTTAAGCTACAAGTCTGCAGTCACTCTATGTAACTACAGGCTTGTGAATCCTCACAATGCAAGTGTATTGAGTGAGGCTACAGCCATCTGGTCAGATTCTGGCTGGGTGTATACATATTGCATACTCACAGCTACGTGAGCACCATTCCTGGCTCTGAAGCCGGTGAATCCTCGCAAACACACAGTGCATATGATGTGAGGATACACAAGTCTGCAGTCACATAGAGTGACGCATAAAGTGACTGCAGATTTATCGATTTAGACTGGACAACCCTTTTAAAAGACCTGTCCATTCCTGAGTTATCTCCCTCTTGGAACTTTGAAGCTGCTCCACATTTTATACTTTCAAGCGCAACAACAAAAAAAGCCAAAGGCAAAACCACTGCAAAAATTAACCCAAAAGACACCAAAGAAGAAAAATCAGGTACAACATAGCTGGAATTTTGAAATGCCTTCTGTTTGCAAAACTTGATGGGTACTCAGTCCTGTAAAAGGTGTCATGTGCATATACCATAGGGTGCAGCCACAACCTTTAACTGGTTACATGGCAGAAGCTTTGTTCGATGCTTGCCTAGCCACTTTGTGTGGCCACATACTTCTTAAGAGTGCCGTCACACCTGGCGACGGTATCGCCGATGTCTTAGGCGACGTAGGTGCGTGGCCTATCAGCGCCGATATTGACCATGCGTCGCCTAATGTAAAGGGGCGATGTCAGCGCCTCTGAGGGCTCGCCTGGTTTCACATCAGTCATGTGAAACCAGGCGGCCAATCTGGGGCGATGTGTACATATCGCCCCATGTAAACGGCCGCCCAGCGACCTGACAGGGTTTTGAGACACCCCGGCGGCAATGCAGCCTGTCAGCTTGCCGGGGCATCGGCGGAGGTGTCTCCCCGTGTAAACGGGGGGCGGCGACGCTGGCGGGGTGCCAAAAACGTGCGCGCACCCGCCAGTCGCTGCTGACCTCTCCGGTGCCGTCGCCAGGTGTGATGGCACCCTTAGTTTGTTTGACAGTCAATTTGGTTTAGCCGTAAAAACAGTAGAACATCTGCTCCCCTGTTGTATCTGTACGTTAGAATTGTCCATAGCCATTGTTACTTGTATTGTTACTATGTTACTTGTCCTAGTCTGCCCTCTAAACATGTAAAGCACCATGGAATATTATGGCGCTATATAAATAAATAATAATAATAATAAAAATAACGGCTGATTTTTGGGTGCTAAAACAAAATTGGTGCTAAAATTTCTTAATTAGTTCTATTGTTAAAGATATTGTGGTGGTTATTAATGAAGGCCTTTAATGCAACTTTTGTGGAAGGTTACATCTTCATTATTGCATCATCAGTAGTATATCCTATAGACTTGTGGACAGGATCTCTGCCCTAATGTACCTGTTTGATTTATTTGTCATTATTTATGTTCTAGTCATTGTTCTCCCCTTACACATGTAAAGCGCCATGGAACCAATGGCGCTATATAAATAAATAATAATAATAATATTCATAATGTCAGAGTGAGTAATGGAAGGAGACCTGTCATCTTAGCCCCAATGATTAAAATTACATCACTTATCTTTGCAAATTGTCACTTCAGTGAGGAAGTGAAAAACTCTAGCGCCACCCAATAAGGGTAGCAATCCTTGAAGTCATAATCAACTCTTTAACAAGCCTTTTAATATGACTTAGGATTTGTGCCAGATCAGAACCCTAAACTGCAGACCCTGCATTTCGGGGTGAATGCCCCTCATCAGTGCAGTGTGTGGGAATTCTAATCTGGCAAATCCTCCGTCAGTCACACTTCTTCTTCTTCTTAGTGTTTTGACTTATTTCTATCGGAATAAATTCAGAGATGCTTCACACTTGAGAAAGCATATTATTTCTGCTACTAGATGGCGGCTCGATTCTAAAGAATCAGGTAGTCTAGAGTCCATATATAGTTTATTTACTAATAGTTACGAATAATGAGGCTGTAGGGGTGAAGAGAGGTGAGGCCGGAGGGGTGAGGAGAGGGGAGGCTGAAAGGGTGAGGAGAGGTGAGGCTGGAGGGGTGAGGAGAGGTGAGGCTGGAGGGGTGAAGAGAGGTGAGGCTGGAGGGGTGAGGAGAGCGTAGGCTGGAGGGGTGAGGAGAGGTGAGGCAGGAGGGGTGAGGAGAGGTGAGGCTGGAGGGGTGAAGAGAGGTGAGGCTGGAGGGGTGAAGAGAGGTGAGGCTGGAGGGGTGAGGAGATCGGAGGCGGAGGGGTGAGAGAGATGAGGCTGAAGGGGTGAGGAGAGTGTAGGCTGGAGGGGTGAGGAGAGCG
The DNA here is from genome assembly GCA_033576535.1 of Allobates femoralis. NCBI lineage: Eukaryota > Metazoa > Chordata > Amphibia > Anura > Aromobatidae > Allobates > Allobates femoralis. The sequence goes on from JARQOC010000001.1 coordinate 79,687,228, forward strand.
TAGGCTGTAGGGGTGAAGAGAGGTGAGGCTGGAGGGGTGAGGAGAGCGGAGGCTGGAGGGGTGAGGAGAGCGGAGGCAGGAGGGGTGAGGAGAGGGGAGGCTGAAGGGGTGAGGAGAGGTGAGGCTGGAGGGGTGAGGAGAGGTGAGGCTGGAGGGGTGAGGAGAGATGAGGCTGGAGGGGTGAGGAGAGATGAGGCTGGAGGGGTGAGGAGAGCGTAGGCTGGAGGGGTGAGGAGAGCGTAGGCTGGAGGGGTGAAGAGAGGTGAGGCTGGAGGGGTGAGGAGAGCGTAGGCTGGAAGGGTGAGGAGAGCGTAGGCTGGAGGGGTGAGGAGAGCGTAGGCTGGAGGGGTGAGAAGAGGTGAGGCTGGAAGGGTGAGGAGAGGTGACGCAGGAGGGGTGAGGAGAGGTGACGCAGGAGGGGTGAGGAGAGGTGACGCAGGAGGGGTCAGGAGAGCAGAGGCTGGAGGGGTGAGGAAGGTGAGGATGGAGGGTGAGGAGAGCGTAGGCTGGAGGGGTGAGGAGAGCGTAGGCTGGAGGGTGAGGAGAGGTGAGGCTGGAGGGTGAGGAGAGGTGAAGCTGGAGGGGTGAGGAGTGGAGCTGGAGGGGTGAGGAGAGGTCAGGATGAAGGGTGAGGAGAGGTGAGGCTGGAGGGGTGAGGAGATAGATGTGCCGGAGGCCGCACACCAGTCTGTGGGCGGGGCCTGAAAATTGTGGGTGGGCGGAGATGGATGTGGCCGGTTTGCAGGGGTGCTGGCGGTGGCGCCGGTGATGCCGGAGGCCGCACACCAGAGTGTGGGCTGGTCCGGCTCCTGGATATTGGGGGAGGAGGCACACCGGGCTGTGGGTGGCGTAGTGCCGGTTTTCGATACTTGCGTACGCTCTCCTCACCCCTCCTGTGTGTGCGCGGGGGTGATGATTGAGGAGTGGATGCAGTCCTGCGAAAGTGTAGCGAGAGTGTGTGTGTGTGTTTGTGTGTGTGTCTGTGTGTGTGTATGTGTGATGTTGTTCGGATGGTGTGTGTGTGTTTTGGGGCACTGTAGGGGCGGCCGTAAGCGTAGCAGGCTGTATGAGTTCCGCTCCCGCTTACGGCCGCCATCTTGGCTCACCCTGAACGGGTGTAGGGCTCCGGTGATGTCACGTAGCTCCGGACAAAGTGACGGAAGTGCCATTGGCTTCTATATATAGCTCTGGACAAAGTGACAGAAGTGCCATTGGCTTCTATATATAACTCCGGGCAAAGTGACGTAAGTGCCTTCGGCTTTTATATATTACATATGTAAGGGGGTGTGGGAGTGCGTTGCCCCAACTTACGGTAAAAATGCTCTGTACTCATGAGTTGTAATATAATTATGCATGTTCCTGTGGGTTTATTGCCCTCTAGGGGCCAGGGTAAAGACTGCTTCCCCATTGGTCAGGAGTTGATAGATGTGAGTGGTGGTGCTCTTCGTGGGAGGGGTGCATCTATAAAAGGGAGAGCACACAGTGGTCTGATAGGAGAGTCCCCAGTAGGCAAATGAGGATTCAAAGGAACAGTGACCACCCATCAATGAAACCCATGTCAATCCATCTCCCTGCGGGAGATGTAGGTGTGTGGCAGCATGGACCTAAAGAAATGAGTGAATACGGTGCTGGCAGTTTGGAGTTTCCAAGAAACAGCGCCAAACTCTGGTTCTAGCAGCTCCCTATGGAGGGCACGAAGCTAAACCTGGCGAGAACTCAAGTTTGTTGCAGCTGGGGAATGTGGTGTCTGAGATATGGGGCAGTAGACCAGAGGTACTGAAATGACTTTTTGTGTACTTTGAGCCTCTGTGAGGGTACTGTGAAACTGGACGTTTCACTCGGGGAACTGGCCTGGGTACAAGATGCTGTGGCCTGGGCACGGACGCGAACCTGACTACTATGTACCCTTGCTTTGTGCCCCTAAACATATGTATAATTTTTATAATGCTAAATAACAAAAACAAGAAAGCCTTTCATCCCTTAAACATTGCAAAAATAGAGAAGTAGAAAAAGGCATAATTAACTATATACAGTTCTCGCCAAGTCCAATACGACTCCTTTTCGGGCATCCATCACACTGTTCTAAATGTAAAACAGGTGATTGTCCTGCACTGGGTGTCTCCCTTGTCTTCGAGGGTACCCACTACAAACAAACCCCCAGCACAGATCCTGGTGTGACGACAGGGCTGGATGGACCAATTTTTCGACCACGCCAGTGGGTTTATCTTCATGGTCTTACTGACATGTCGGCTCTAAAACCAACAGAGAGCACACCAGTGTGCTAACTATTTACATTAAAGTCCGGACTACACATAGTCCATAGCCACTCAGTCTTTTGTCACATAGTTGGCATGCATTCTATTCTACACTCATACATAATCTACATATTCACATCACTAAAACAAGGATTACACATACAGTATATATACCCTAACCGGATCAGTAACTATTATATACAGGGCTGCACTTTTTTAACACACTAGCTGTAGGTTGGCATTCTCCTCTTTGCGGTGCCCCTGCATACTGGTCGCCACTAGATGGCGCAGCAGCCGGGATTGGTAAATCGGTCACCCCAAACACACACCCAACACAATCTGATCCCAAGTCTAGGGACTCTATGCCCTGCAACAGTATGTTGGGAGGAGACAGATGGAGGGTGGACAGTTAGGACAGAACCCATTGAGGGAAGGAAGCAAGAGGACACAACACCAAGTTCAGTGGAGGCAGTCAGCCAAGAGACACCAGAAAGTCAAGTTCAGTCAGGAGGAGAGGCGAGAAAACCATCATACAGGACTGATAACATACCCTGAGGCTTGTCTAGGTCCCGGGCTGTAGACCGTGGAGAGAGAAGGAAGGAGTCCAAGGTGTACCTGAAGTCATGGGGACACTGAGGGACAGGACCAGAACCAGAGTGCCAGCTCTGCAGAAGTGGCTAGGAAGCTTTATGCCCCAACCACAAACCCCGGCGGGGTGTGGGGTCTTTATATCCCGTGACCCAACCTCCAGCGCAGCGAAAGTAAGGCCGCCGTATTAGAACTTGGGGACCAAGCAGGTCGCCCACTAGAAGCCCATGGCCATTGGACTGTAGCTAGCGTGCAGATAGACCGAAAAGGCCCATGAAAGTAACACGAAAGGGGGTGATGAGGATGAGCCGTCCCAGCTGCTTAGACCACATCGGAACCACCACTGTACTAACTGTGTTGTAACCATCTGCCGAGAAAGAGAGTAAAATGGTTAAAGCTCGAAGCTGTGTAAGTGTCACGCTGGGGGCGGGAGAGGCACTCAGCGTAGGACCACGACGGGGGGGGGAATAAGGAGTCCCTAAAACTATGGGCACAAGAAGGAGAGGGTGACCCCTGGTCTTACTGGGGCTGACCCTGTCTGCCCTAACGTCCCTATACAGTTTCCTCAACTGTCGCCGACCACGAACCTCGTCCCTCTCTGATCCTAGCACTACCTTAGCTAAGGATCAGATGGAGAGGTTCACTAGACCCCTCCACTAACAACTAAAGACAACACAAGGAAATAACAGACAATGGGGAAAGAAAACACTTATCTTGCAGCAGATCACAGCAACCTCCACCACCTCTGCTTCTGCTGGAGCAAGTATAATGAGTGCACAAGGAAATATCACCTGCACTGAGGGAGGGCAATGAAACTCCTTATAAAGGTGGGAAGAACCTGCTGGGTCCTAGAGACCCAGGATACTGGTGTAGAAACCAGACCGAGCACAAGACCTTCCCAGCCGTCTCCCCATGATAGGGAGATCTTATCATACCTTCTCTTCATCTACACAGAAGGTAAATGCCCCTGAAAGACGGACCGTCCTCAACTCTTATGGCTGATTGGCCAACCGCTGGGACCGTCTGCGCGTGGCCTCTACCCTGTCATCCGTGCCACCCGTGACAGTACCCCCCCCGTCCACGAGTGGCCCCCGGACACTCAGGACCAGGCTTATCCGGATGGGAACGGTGAAAAGCGCGGACCAGCCTAGCGGCGGAGACTTCCGACGCTGGTACCCACATCCGCTCCTCAGGACCGTATCCCCTCCAGTGCACCAAATACTGAAGAGAACGGCGCACCCTGCGAGAATCAACCACCTTTGAGATCTCAAATTCCAAATTCCCCGCCACGCAGATGGGCTCCGGGGGCAAAGGAGACGGGTTAGACGACGGCACATACGGTTTGAGGAGCGACCTATGAAAAACATTGTGGATTTTAAGAGCGGGAGGTAACGCAAGACGAAACGCCACGGGATTGATAACGGCGGTTATCTGATAAGGTCCAATAAACCTGGGCCCCAACTTCCAAGAGGGCACCTTCAACTTCACATTCTTGGTAGACAACCACACGTAGTCATTCACACACAGGTCCGGACCTGGCGCACGCTTCTTGTCAGCCATACGTTTGTACCTGTCGCCTACGAGCTTCAAGCTACTCTGTACCCCCCGCCAAACCGAGGAAAGGGATGAGGTAAATCGGTCCTCCTCAGGAACTCCGGAAGGACTAGTACCACTAAAAGTACCAAACTGAGGATGAAACCCATATGCACCGAAGAACGGTGACTTGCCAGTGGACTCCTGAAGACGATTATTAAGGGCAAATTCGGCCAAGGGCAGATAACTCGCCCAAGTCTCCTGATTGTCAGAGACAAAACACCTCAGATAAGTCTCCAAATTCTGATTCATACGTTCGGTCTGCCCATTAGACTGAGGATGAAAAGCAGAAGAGAAGGACAAAGCAATTCCTAAACGGGCACAAAAAGCCTTCCAAAACTTGGAGACAAACTGAGTACCACGATCAGAAACCACCTCGGAGGGAACTCCATGAAGCTTCACAATCTCACTTACAAACACCTGTGCCAGTGTCCGAGCATTAGGAAGTGCGGGCAGTGCCACAAAGCGAACCATCTTACTGAATCTATCAACCACTACCAGCACTACCGTCTTGCCTGCCGACGCCGGGAGATCGGTGATAAAATCCATTGACACATGCGTCCATGGCCTCTCAGGAATAGACAATGGCAAGAGAGAACCAGCCGGACGGGTATGCGGAACCTTAGCCCGTGCACACACACTACAGGCAGACACGAATTCCGCTACGTCCTTCCTCAACCCCGGCCACCAAAAGCGGCGAGATAAAAGATCGAAGGTGGCCCTACTGCCGGGATGCCCTGCCAATACGGAGTCGTGATGCTCTGACAGCACCCTGAGACGCAAAGATGATGGCACAAAAAGTCTCCCAGAAGGACAGGAGGCAGGGGCGCCCCCCTGGACCTTCAACACCTCCCCCTCCAGATCAGGGCAAAGAGCAGAAACAACCACCCCCTCCTGTAAGATGGGAACGGGACTTTCATGAGCACTACCACCCGGGAAACTACGCGACAACGCATCAGCCTTCACGTTCTCAACCCCCGGACGGTAAGTGACGGTAAAATTAAATCTCGTGAAAAACAAGGACCACCGAGCCTGCCGGGGATTGAGACGCTTGGCGGACTCAAGGTAAGACAGGTTCTTGTGGTCGGTAATAACCGTGATGGGATGGACAGCCCCCTCCAACCAGTGACGCCATTCCTCAAAAGCCAATTTAATAGCCAACAGCTCCCTATTACCAACATCATAATTCCTCTCGGCCGACGACAACTTCTTGGAGAAGAACGCGCAGGGCACCCATCTCCCAGGTGAAGGGCCTTGCGACAATACAGCCCCCACCCCCACCTCAGACGCATCCACCTCCACCACAAAGGGCTGAGAAAGATCGGGCTGACGGAGAATAGGCGCGGAAACAAAACAACGCTTTAGGGAGGAGAAAGCCCGGCGAGCAGACTCCGACCACTCGGAAAAATCCGTCCCCTTCCTAGTCATGTCCGTAAGAGGCGTCACCAGCACCGAATAGTTCCTAATAAATTTACGGTAAAAGTTGGTAAACCCCAAAAAACGCTGCAATGCCCGTAGATTGTCCGGTAGTTCCCAGTCCAGCACCGCCCGGACTTTTTCCGGATCCATCCGAAAACCCAACGGCGACAGGAGGTACCCCAAAAACCGTACCTCCTGAACGGCGAAGACACATTTCTCGAGTTTAGCATACAGCTTATTGTCCCGTAAGACCTGTAACACCTGCTTGACATGGGACTGATGCGTCTCCAAATCGGGGGAATAGATCAAGATATCATCTAAGTAAACAACCACAAATCTACCCACCAAATGATGGAATATGTCATTGACAAAGTGTTGGAAAACCGCAGGGGCGTTAGTGAGCCCGAACGGCATTACGAGACTTTCAAAATGGCCGTCCGGGGTATTAAATGCCGTCTTCCATTCATCCCCCTCCCTGACCCTAATCAGGTTGTAGGCCCCCCTCAAATCCAACTTGGAGAACCATTTAGCACCCACTACCTGACTGAATAAATCAGGAATCAGAGGGAGGGGGTACGGATCACGGACAGTAATCCGATTCAACTCCCGGAAATCCAAGCAAGGACGGAGGCCCCCATCTTTTTTCTTAACAAAAAAGAAACCAGCCGCAACCGGCGAGGTTGAGGGCCTGATGTGACCCGTCTGCAGACTCTCGGAAATGAAATCCTTCATCGCCTGTCTTTCCGGACCCGATATAGCAAACATCCTAGCCTTGGGCAGTTTAACTCCGGGAACGAGGTTGATTGGGCAATCATATGCCCGATGGGGGGGCAGGTCTTGGCACCCCTTCTCTGAGAACACATCCTCATACTCTGATAGGAACGGGGCAGAGATACAGCAGACACCACCGAAAACGAGGTAACCAAACAATTCTCAGAACAAAAATCACTCCATTCCACAATGTCCCGGGACTGCCAATCCACTACGGGATTATGTTTAATCAACCATGGCAAGCCCAGGACAATGGGAGCGGGGAGACCGTCTAGAACATAGCAAGATATCGTCTCTTGATGCTGGGATCCAACCGTCAACTTAATGTCATGTACAATATGTGTGAGACTACCTTGAGCAAGAGGTGCTGAGTCGATGGCATAGATACGGATGGGGCGAGACAATAAACAGCAGTTAAGCCCATGAGCGTCTACAAAACGAGCATCCACCATGCTGACCCCCGCACCACTATCCACAAACACAGAAATACCCTCCATTGTGCCCTCCAGCGCCACCTCCGCACTTAGGAGGAAACGGGAAGTACAAATGGAGGATACACACACCTCCCGCTCGACCACCTCCACACCCCCCATAGTCACAGAAGGTCCAGGCCCCCCAGTCCGTTTAGGGGTGTAGGGACAGGCCCCAATAAAATGGTCCCCTTTCCCACAGAAAAAACAGACCCCCTTCCCCTTGCCCCGGGAGGTACCGGAGGAGAACCTCGAGGCCGCCGCTCCTCCCAGCTGCATAGGTTCCTCCGCACTCGGGAGGAACGACTCACCCTCCGCGTGACCTCCCGGTGACCAGGAATCACCACGAGAATGGCTCCCAGTAACAGGAGGTCTACCCCTCCGCTCCTGGAGGCGTCTATCCATACGAATAGCTAACGACATAGCCGCCTCCAGGGACGGAGGGGTCTCATAAACCGCCAGAGCATCCTTCAGCCTCTCCGAAAGACCCTGACAAAAGTGACTCCGGAGCGCCGGATCGTTCCACTTCGTGTCCGTAGCCCACCTGCGGAACTCAGAACAATATGATTCCGCCGACCGAGTCCCCTGGCGGAGATGGCGCAACCTGGATTCAGCCAAAGAGACACGGTCAGGGTCATCATATATGAGGCCCAGGCGTCAAAAAATTCATCCACAGAGCGGAGACAAGTAGAGTCCTGTGGCAGAGAGAAAGCCCAGGACTGGGGTCTCCCTGCAGTAGCGACATAATAATTCCTACACGCTGCTGCTCATCACCAGTGGAATAGGGCCTAAGCCTAAAATATAATTTACAGGCCTCTTTGAACACAGTAAACTTATCTCTACCTCCTGAAAACCTGTCAGGGAGGGCAACCTTAGGTTCAGGTCTGGCCTGACCCAATGCTTGATTCCCCAAGACACCATTTTGCGGTTGCGGGCCCTGTAAAGCCGACCGAAGGTCCGCAACCTCCAAAGACAGGGACTGCAGCTGCTGGGCCAAAGCAGACACAGGATCCATAAGGACAGGAAGAAAAATCGGTTCCTCCCCTGTCCTTCAATTACAGTATTGGCAGGTGATAATGTCACGCTGGGGGCGGGAGAGGCACTCAGCGTAGGACCACGACGGGGGGGGGGAATAAGGAGTCCCTAAAACTATGGGCACAAGAAGGAGAGGGTGACCCCTGGTCTTACTGGGGCTGACCCTGTCTGCCCTAACGTCCCTATACAGTTTCCTCAACTGTCGCCGACCACGAACCTCGTCCCTCTCTGATCCTAGCACTACCTTAGCTAAGGATCAGATGGAGAGGTTCACTAGACCCCTCCACTAACAACTAAAGACAACACAAGGAAATAACAGACAATGGGGAAAGAAAACACTTATCTTGCAGCAGATCACAGCAACCTCCACCACCTCTGCTTCTGCTGGAGCAAGTATAATGAGTGCACAAGGAAATATCACCTGCACTGAGGGAGGGCAATGAAACTCCTTATAAAGGTGGGAAGAACCTGCTGGGTCCTAGAGACCCAGGATACTGGTGTAGAAACCAGACCGAGCACAAGACCTTCCCAGCCGTCTCCCCATGATAGGGAGATCTTATCATACCTTCTCTTCATCTACACAGAAGGTAAATGCCCCTGAAAGACGGACCGTCCTCAACTCTTATGGCTGATTGGCCAACCGCTGGGACCGTCTGCGCGTGGCCTCTACCCTGTCATCCGTGCCACCCGTGACAGTAAGACTGTGATTATTGCACCTAAAATGAGATAGACTGATTCTGTGAATCGGCAGCAGGAGACTGCCTGAGTATCGTGAACCCTACACCCCTGACGAGCCCTGCACATCCATAAACTCTACGGTTGCCCAGGGGACCCGCTCTTCACTTGGGGAGCTGAAACATCCATGCTGCTACTCCCATCGTCCCCAGAGGTCCCGACTGCAGCAGCGGCTATACCGGCCGCATCCCACGGGTGGCGTCACAACACTTTTTTATTTTTGTTTTATTTTATTTTAATCCATTTTTCCAATTCTCCTTTTTAACTGCTTGCCCGACGAGGGGATCACGACCTGGTCACGCCACCATGACATCCTGCAGCCCCAGACGATGACGAGAAGGCCCAGTTCTGAATACCCCACCGTCCCTGCCAGGGGCAAGACATCTTCCACGGTAGCACCTGCACCTCCTCTTCATCTCTTCTGGAGTCCTGCAGTGCTACTTTCACTAGTGGTCGCAGCCTGGTTTCGCACTGCTACTGGTGTTATCAGCAAAGATCCCGTCTGGGCAGCCACATCCTTAGTTCTAATAACCATCTTGGCAGACCCGGTGAGCAAAGTCTGCGTAGCTGCGTCCCGAGTACAGGGCACAGCTCTCTGGACGGCCTTCGGACTTAGCTCCCTCGTGGGTGCGGGTTTTGGCGGCTGTTCTTGGAGCTCAGGCATTGGTGACACTTGGGTTCCTGCTAACTTTGAGGATGGTGCCCCCGACTGCACGATGTAAACATCAAGGGCGTACCACCCCCATTCTCCCAAGTGTTAGGTGAAAGTCACTGTGTCTACGGGTTACAGGTAGCACCCGGAGTGGCCCTCTGGGAGGTGGGCCTCTACATTCCACCAGGTCACGAACAACTCTCTCTTGCTACCCCGTTCTTTCACAGACCCCCCAACCTTTGGTGAGGTCGAACCGTACAACAGTGCCAGTGCAGATCGGCCCTCTCTCTGCTGCCCAGGATCGGCAGACCCGCTGCTTAGCCTGCAGGATTCTCTCTTCCATCACCTGCTATCTAGCTCAAATTTTCTGCTCTTCAGCCTGTGTCTGGGCCTCTTGCTGGCTACAGTAGTCCTGCCAGTTCACTGTCTCTATTGGAGTCTTTCCGTCTCGGGCCTCTCCTGGGAACCCAATTAACTGGTCACCCTGGCAGTCCCATCTGAGTACCACCTTTTCTGCAGTACACCCTTCTGATGCTGGCTCTGGGGTGATGGGGACTACTAACCACTCAAATGGTACAGAGCAGTCCCAGTGCAATTCTTTGCACACTCATCCGGGTGCAAGAGCAGTCAGTAGTGTATCTAGGGGTCCCACTAGGGTCTCATCCACTACCGGTGGAGGATCGGTACCTTCAGCTGTCTATGGTTTCTCAGCATCGGCTTCCTCATCTTCCACTAGGGCTGGTGATGGTGGATGGGAACGCACCCACCGCCGGCTTATGCGGTCTACCAGATTGACTTTCCAAGCCTCCACCGCCTCGACCAGGGCCTTCCTCAGCTGCTGACCCAGACTCTCCACCTCACTCTGCAGGAACGCCGGGTTCAGGAGCGAAAGCTTTCCACGGCCTTCCACCATCTCCCCAGAGGAGTACTCTTCTTCAACAATGACATCTGGGTCCTCCGCTTCCATCTTGCTCCCGCGGCTACACTCCCAGTCTCCTGCTCCTTTCTCTGGGTGGTTCTTTCTCTGAGCGCTGTCAGCCACACCTCTGGGTGGGTCTTTCTGGCTTACTGGCAAGGTCTGCTGCACACATGTTCCTTGGGTGGGCAGGTACAGCTTTTCATGCTTCTCTGTGCCCTGGCCCATGAAGGAAGGCCGCACCCCTCCCTCCTTGATAGTCATGGCGCTGATTCTTTTAAACAGGCACAGTTCAAAGTTCTCAAACACTGTTAGTAAGGTGCATAAGGCAGGTGTAACTGCCTGACCTCCCCACACTGACTGACAGCTGGTTCTAATGCTGAGCGACTGTCTGCCAATGTGGAGGGGGGTTAGAAACTCAACTCACCATACACAGAGTGGTGCTTGAACCCGTGCCGCCCCCATGACTGAGCTGGTGGATTAAAGTTAATTTCCTCTCTGGAGCAGGGTTTAATGTACAGGCGCAGGGCAGGTTTAGAATGCTATTAACCTGCAGATTAACCCCATATCAACAAGTTAATATCATTTTTCCATGTGACAAGATCTCTTTAAAGTTTTATCCTAATGATAAGGCCACAATATTATAAGCCCAGACAACCCCTTCAATGATCAGTACAGGCATATTGTTATCATTTTCTTTTCACCATTCTGTAGTACATGTCTATACATTTAATTTGTAGAACATTTGTTTTTAATAAATCTTTTTTTTAGCTATTTAATTGTAAAGGCAGTAGACATCAATATTCTTTATTCTTAGGAAAGGAGCAAGTTAGGATGGACGATTCATGAGGTTAGTGCCATATTTTTTCAGAATGATGCAAATTACATCCCAAAATCTAACAGCAGATGGCGTCCATGTATTTATCAGAGCGCTCCTTTGTCACAGCGATCATTGGAGTGTGATCACCTCTATAGGGCCTGTCAAATCCTCCTGAAATTGACCATGTTTAGATTTATTTTAGTTCTGATGCTAAAACTCACAAGTTGGGCTATGTGCACACGATGTCTTTTTGCAAGGATCTTGGAGAAGAAACTGAGCAAAAACTTTAACAGATTTAAGGAGTGTTTGGATATTTTCCGCTATTTCAGTTCAGTTACTGCCCCAAAATCTCCTCAAAAGATTCATGTGCACCTACAGTCCTGCTCATCATTATTGGCACCCATGACATTTAAGTATATAATGTTAAATATCTCCTGAAACAGCTTTTTTGTATAGAGATTCGTGTTACATACAAAAGAGCAAATGATATACAACAATTTAACACAAAAAGCAATGGGAGGGAAAAATAGGAAAGCCTAAAGCTTGTGTGACATTGGTACTGGCAGCCTTTACAATAAATTAGTGTGGAAACACATTTTGACCCGCCTGTGGTAAATCACAAACGAGAATCACCTGTGATAAATAGTTGGTGCCCATTTGACATGAATTAACCAATAAATGATGACTTCAGTGTTTTAAAAAGCCACATGTTAGGACTAGGGATGGGTTAACATCCTTTATATCCCCGTGTTCGGGATCAGGGCCACCCTGTGAAGGGAAGGAAAGGGTTGTTAATCACCCTAATTATAATTATACATTATTCGTTCCCAGTGTGCGGCGGCGCAACATCACTTCCAGGTTGCCGGAGAATTTGTCATGTGATCGGCCCCAATAGCCAATCACATGCGGGCAAAAGATAAGGGGCGGCCCAGAAGTGATGCGGCGCGCGGCACACCAGAAATCCAGAACGCAGACCTGGTAAGTATAGCAGCTGTATTAACCCTTTCCTTCCTTTCACAGGGCGGCCCCGATCCCGAACACGGGGATGTAAAAGATGTTCGCCCATCCCCAGTTAGGACCTGTTCTTTTGTCACAATGGTGAAGACAAATGAGCTATGTGGATATCAGAACTGCTACTATTAGCAAACACAAATGTATAAGGCAATTTCCTTGGTATCCCAGTTTAAACAGTGCGCCATATTATTAAAACGTTTGCCAAGGACATCACCTGGACATGGGGGAAAAAAGCAAAATTGACAAGAGATGTCTTCAATGGTTGGTGTGAATGGTGGAAAAAACACTACTTCAAATATAAAAAGACCGAAAAGCCAATCTGGAACAATCTGGGGTCATGGTTTCAACAAGTACCATATGCTGCATAGTAAACCAAGAAGAGTTTTATGAGAGAAGGCCAAGGAAGAAACCATTGCTGAAGAAAAGATATAAAAATTAATGACTGATCTTTGCCAAAGAGTACCTTGACAAATAACAATCCTTCTGGGAAAATGTTTTTGTGGACAGATGAAATAAAAGTGGACCTTTTTGGCGAATGCAAAAGCAACAGTTTGTTTATAGATGGTGCAATGAAGCTTACAAGAAAAAGAACATCCCACCAACAGTTAAGCATGGTGGAGAATCCATAATGTGGTAGTGTTACTTAACTGTGTCTGGTACTGGAGGCCTTGACCACATCACAGAAATCATGAAATCAGATAATTATCAAGAGATTTTAGAGCAAAATGTCATACCCAGTGTAGAAAAACCTGGTTTGAGTTGAAGATGATGGATCCTCCATCAAGACAATGACTGAAAGCACATATCCAAAATTACACAGGAATGGTTGATAAAGAAAAATTGGACTGTTTTACAATTGCAGCAATGAGTCCTGACTTCAATCCCATTGAAATGTTTGGGTTGAGCTGCAATCTGCCGTTCGGGAAAAAGAATCCTGCAAACATTCAAGACCTTAAACAAACTGCAAAGGAAGAATGGGAGAGAATACCAGTGAAGAAGTGCAAGAAGCTTATAGATGGCTACAAGAAACGTTTAGAGGCTTCCTCAATGCCAAAGAGTGGAAACCAAGTATTAATTAGGGCCTTTCTTGCTGCACAGCCTGTTTATTCTGTTTCTTCTTTGAAATGCAACATGTAACGTAAGTTGACAAACAATGTTTCATTATCATATTACTTTGAACCACTAAATTTAAAATCCTGAGGATATAACTTTGGTACATTTCCATTTATTTCTGAAGATATTGTACAGTGTATGAAAAAAATGAAGGATTGTCGATAATAGTGAGGAACGCTGTAGCTTTACAATGTTGTCATTGGTTTATTATGGCATGTTAAGTATCACTTAATCTGGAACAGAGATCTTTTCAGTTCATTTACATATTAAGAAAAATATGGATTTATTGTGAATGAGACATCAGGTTGCAAATATCAAGGTAGCATTTGATTCAACTTCCTATGACCTACATGCCCATATAGAAGGATTAATAGGGTGGATCCTACTGACAGATGAAACTGAAAAGCCCAGACATTTGTGGTGTAGGCTGCAGGTGCAGGGGCCTGAATTAGCTTAATTCACTTGTACTGACCTGGCACCTTGGAAGCAGGTCTGAGATGCATAAGGTGAGTGCTTACTCTATATGGTCCACTTTTATGTTCATGTTTGAGGTCTTATAACACAATAAAAATTAAAAATTATAGAGTAGGACCACCCTATCTGAGAATGCCTTGACATTGGAAGGGTGGCTCAAAAGATTATTTCATCTTTTGTCAAATGTATTTACACAATTTTTATTGTAATATGTTTTCTGGCAGTGCTGGCGCCTTTTGTTTTTTCCCCTGCAAATATCAAGGTAGCATTTGATTCAGCTTCCTATGATCTACAAGCCCATATAGAAGGATTAATAGGGTGGATCCTACTGACAGATGCCCTTTAAGGTTATATGCATGTTAGATTGTCTAAATGCTCCAATACAGGCATACAGTGGCATGACTGGGTCATATGTTTAGCAAAAACCCTTAAAATGGGTGCCCACCAAGCATATCCCATGAATGTGATATGTACTGCATAACCTGTCTTTAGCAATGTGTGCCAGCAGGGTTAGTAAGGCCCATAGGTATCAGTAAAGCCACAGCAAGAGCATAGCCCGTTATGTAACATATTTCTAGAGCTGTCAATTAATATGCCAGTATCAAATTCATTGACTACTAATACCATTCCAGGAACCCCTAGAACATTCTACTTCTCTGGTTGTTTATAGGGTTAAGAAGAAAATTCTTCACTCAGGGTAGCTGCATAACTTAAGTCCAAAAATTGCATCCAGGCCTCAGCCGTGGATAATGGGTCTATAAAAGTGGTTTAGCAATGCTGTAATGGATCTCCGTGCTGTTCTGCAGAGTAACATATTTTTCTTTGACATTCCTATAACTCTCCTTCTCGCAAGAGGCCTCTCCAGTTACACCTTTACATTCCCTTTCTGGATCTGCCCGTCACCACTTCCTATTGCAGAAAATTCCATAATGTAATCATTCCTTGAATAACGAGGACCTTGTTTCCATGCCACTAATTACCACCATGGTCATGTTCTTCACGATGGATGCACCGTACGTCACCTCTGTATATATACCCTGCATGCGTTTCTACATGGTTTGCTGATTTGGAGCCTGGGTCAACACTTCTTTTTTCCAGTGTGGCCCAGATGGACTAAAAAAGTAAAGGAATTTCTCACCAGTACTTGAAAATATGTAGATCAAAGGATTGAACAAGTACAAAATCACTTCCCCCTTTGAAAAATTCCTGAGATGCCACAACTGGAGCCGAGTCTCTTATCTACCATGACCACAAGGCTGATTTCCTCCTATGAAGTTCTTGAGAAATGCTGACATTAAACATAGAGTTCCCATATTTCATCTGCTATTCTGGTGCTAATCTTATGGTGTAATTCAGAGGTATATTGTATTTAAAGATTTTAAAAAGTAAGGGAAGTTCTAAACCTCAACAACAAGTATGGAGAAATGATGGGGTAGTCCGGGATTAGGGAAACATGGCTTCTTTCTTCTAAAAACAACGAAGAACGTGTCTGTTAATGGGAACGACCTGCACTATGGTGCACAGACTGTGCATAGAGGGGGTGGTGGTTTTTTGGAAAGAAAGCAACCATGTTTTTGTAATTCTGGACTAGTACTGTAAAGGGAAGGTATGCTTTGAAGTCATAAGGTGAGAGGCTCACCACATTCCTGACTTCTGAAACAGACACTAAGAATGTGAGTCTCATGATGGCAAGCCGGTTAATCCATATATAGGAGAAAAGGAGTCAATAAAAATTCAATATTTTTATCAAGTAAAAAAAAGGACCATGGATGTTTTTTCTTATATATGGTTTGAAGTGGCACTATAAGGAAAGGTCAGAAATATATATATTCTGTTTTTCCCCAAAACTATCTGGTTTCTACTATATAAGAGATCTAAAAGGGATGGAGTGCTATTCCCTGTCCAGGTTCAGGGGCAGCTGCTGCTTGGTACATCATATTGTAGCCATGGGGAACCAGCCACTCACAGAAATACCCCCACAAAGTAAACAAGGTCCAAGAAAATACAACATGGAGTCAGGTTAATGATAGTATATAAGGAACCATTATAACTAGTGGATAACAGACTATAAGGTAAAAAATAAAACAGGTTGCGCCAAACTGCTTGATCACTGTGTTAAAAGCGGTTATATAACTCAAGTGCTCACCTGTTTGTGTTGTGCCTGGGTCGCACAACTAACCGCCGAGCAGGGAACAATTAAGCGTGACCTCCGGGTCGGATGAGCCAAGCGTGCGAGGACGTGGACCAATCCTTGTTCGTGCAAGCCGGGAAGCGACTCGCCGGCTGGCGAGCGAGGGCGATCCGACAAGGCCTCCAGCCGTGGGGGTCCGACAACGTTGGCTGAGCCGTGCTCCTTCGTCGTGCGAGTCGGTGAGTGACGGGGCGTGCAGATGGAGGTAGCGTGTAATTGTGGGCAAGGTCCGGGAGCCGAGCTGCTCAGACTCGCACTTCCCGGATGGGAAGGCGTGCAAGTGTGTGATAGAAACAAATAGGGTATTAGCGCTCGGATTGCCGCCAGACAATGCTCACGAGATATTTACCTCAAGGCTTTATTGAATCAGTGTAGAATTCCAATTCTCCACAACGCGTTTCTGCGCTTAGTGCGCCTTTCTCAAGTGGTTCCACTTGAGAAAGGCGCACTAAGCGCAGAAACGCGTTGTGGAGAATTGGAATTCTACACTGATTCAATAAAGCCTTGAGGTAAATATCTCGTGAGCATTGTCTGGCTGCAATCCGAGCGCTAATACCCTATTTGTTTCTAACAGACTATAAGGGGGATTTACAGTAGCCTGCATTCTGTAAATGGCATTCACAAAGGTTGTTACAATGGCAAAATTGTGTTGTCTTTCTAAATTTTCACACTGGTGTCTATCTGTTGGCGGGAAGGGCAACTAACATATCCAATAAACGACTCAGGAGCCTATTCTGTTATCCCAACACCCTTCCTAGGACTCATAGAACCTTGACTATAAGGTCTGATCAATGGTACAATACTCAATATAAGAGGAATCCACAGACACAGTCATATAATGGAATATTTAGGACAACCCAAGTACCTCCTCTTAGATTTCATTTTGCGTAAAATGTTAGGAGAACTATTACAGAACTGTCACATAAGTGTGTTTATGCAAGTTGGTGACGCTGGTGATACTTTGCCATACATAGGTGACCCATGTTGTGGTATTGTTTGATAAATTACACATATTGTATAAATTCGTGCTGTTTGGGAAAGGGGTCACAGTTTGGCACATACCATGGTTGCTGTGATATATCTGTTGTGGTGGTTTATTTGTAGATAACAAAAGGATCGGCAGTCTGAAACAGAACGTTCCTTATCATCCCCGACATCATCTGTTGGAACCCCCATACATAGTAGACTGCTGCCTTAAAGGGGATGTCTGATAATTCTGCAGTCATTCTATGTGTCTCTTGAAGACTGCAGACTTATCAATCCACACAGCGCCTGCACTGACTGTGCGCTGCGAGGATTTGCAGCTTCTAAACCAGGAATGGATCGCAGTTATGCATTATACATGTTCCCAGCCAGAGCCCCTGACTAGTGGTCACGGCTTTGCTCATTGTAATTGTATAGAGCAAGATCACACACACTAGACGGCCGCTCCCACTAGTTGGATATGCATGCTCCATACACTTGTATTGAGCGAGGCTGAGCCCACTAGTCTTGTTTGCCAGGAACATGCATACTGCATAGTTGAAGTCTGTTCCCAGCTTAGGCCCCTTTCACATCAGCGTTTTGCTGATGTTTCCGGCCGATCCGGCCGACTTGCGGCACCGATACAGAAAGCCCCATGCATTGTTTATGTGGCTTGTGGTCAGGTGCGGCAAGTGCGGTTCTGCTGAATCCAGCAGATCCGGCGCTTGCGGGGGCAAAAAAATGCGCTGCTAACCGCAGGTTTTTACTCGGTCGGCACTGCCGATTTGCCGGATTTCAACAAAACTGCAATTGACGCACTTACCACAAGCCCCATAGAGAATAAATGGGGGCTTGCCGCACGTGTACTGCAAGTTGGCCGTTAGGTGGCAGATGCGGTAAATTGTCCGGATCCGGACAGAACCGCTGATGTGAAAGGGGCCTTAGGCTGGGGTCACAGTTGACATGAGTTTTTTTTAGTGATTTAACAAAACTCATGCGTTTTTTCATGTCATCATGAGTTTTTTAAGGTGTCTGATGGCTCCCTGCGTTTTTGGCTGCGTTTTTAAATCTGCACCAAAAAATAGTGCATGTACTATTTTTTGCTGCGTTTTTTTAACATGGGTCCCTATGGAAAACGCATGCAAAAACGCATGTACAATTAGCACCTTTTAGTGCCATTCAAAAACGCATGCGTTTTCCATAGGAGCCCATGTTAAAAAAACGCATGCGTTTTTGAATGGTACTAATTGTACATGCGTTTTTGCATGCGTTTCCCATGAGGCCCCATATTAAAAAACGCATGCGTTTTTGGAAATGCACCAAAAACGCATGGTACAGTCACACATGCGTTTTTGCTATTAGGACATGCGTTTTTTAACATGGGGGCCTATGGGTGCATTTTTACATGCGTTTTTGAAAACGCAGGTCTCCAAAAACGCTTGTAAAAAATGCAACTGTGACCCTAGCCTTAGAAACCAGCAAATCTTCACAGCAGACAGTGCGGGCGTAGGGAGGACTGATAAATCTGCAGTCACAGCAAGTGACTGTAGAATTATCAGTTTAGACCATACAAATCTGTAGATATTGCTAGGTTTGGCCAATGTCAGTCTAATATATATGGGGGGGTCTTAATTTTTTAACACGGCGCCATCTGGGGGACATGCTAAGTGCTTAAATCTCAGTTACATAAAAGAGGCAACTGTATTCTGTATTATCCTGAGGACAAATGAACACTGCTTCTCTTATACTCCTGCTAAGTACAGTACATTGCTTAGGAAACAAGTACAAAATGCTGCTCATGAGACAGAAGGAGATTCCTAAGGTAACCCTATCTGTATAACATTAGATCAAACTAAATGTCTCATAGTGATCAGACTGATCAGTGGTCAGACAGTGCACGAGTCCCTTTAAAGCCCCTTAATTGCGTACTGTAAAGCACTTGGGCTTATTTGTTGTGACTCTCTTAAGAACCGGTGTGCTCAGGCAGAACCCGATGAACAATAAACTTCCAGCTAGATCACAACAGGTTAATAGACTGTAAGAAAAAACTGAAAGAAAAAAACAAGCAACAAAAATTCTAAGATAAAGTTGCCAAAACAAACAACAGCCTCTGGCTAGAAATGCCTGCAATATTTCTACAGTATACACAGCACTTGGGCACACATAGTAAGGCAGCCAGCCAGCCAGAGGTTCGACTCTTACCAGGCACGTGGGAAGTCACTTGGGGTATCGATCGGACACGTGTGATCAGAGGACACAATGTTCAAGTAATGTGTGTTCATTATAACTTATAAAACATCTTTGGGTAAGGTTTACTAAAACGTTACACAGTAGAGTGCAATTAAAACAGCAATATACAATACATTATTATTATTTCTGCATGTAAAGTCTCTTATTGTGGTTGGATGGCAACTACAACACCAGCCACAGTGCCCCTAAGAACAGTGTTAACCACATAGTCTCACTGAAGGGTGGTTCCACACTTGCATTTTTCTAGCCAGCATCCTAATCCATCCTGAAACCTAATGCTACCTGATCAGACCTGTCTCTATTGACTTAGAATGGGCACACAGGTGTCGCACCCCCAAGGTCCGGGGTACTTGAGACCGGGCTATCATGTCTCTGGGATATCAGGGTGCCATGGCCCGGTCCCGTTGTCCTAGGTGCGGCAATAAAAAGGGGATAAAGTTTGTGGGTTTTTTGTGACGCCACCCGTGGTGTTTAGTCAGCATGGACCACCATTGCTGTATTACTCCCAGGGACGAAGATGAAGGGCAGCCTAAATGGTGAGCCCTCCACGGGTAGGGCTGGTTGTCCCTGAGGCAGGTGTAGAGAAAGGAGGGGGCTTTGTGTGCTCTGGATGCTGCACTTATCTTTCTCCCGCAGCTCTTCCAGCCAGCACGCAGGGACAGCTAACAGGCGGATCCACAGGTGCAGATCCTGCTGCGGCTCATGGAATAACAGTCTCACATATGTTTTGAGCTAACCGGGTACTTTACTTGTGGTTCAGCAGCATTTCTTACAAAGCACAGTCTTTTACACACTTTATGGACCGGTTCTCAACACTGCTCGGGGCTCATCTGCTTCACTCCCTTCAGTGTACCTTTCAGGCCTGCTGTCCTGTCTCTGTCCTCGCATACGGGTTCGGTCCGTGCATTACAGGCTTTGTAGTGATGCTTTTCCTCCTTGGGTCACTAGCCCTAGTACGATGGCTTTGTCCCACTCCGTAGCGGTAGTTAGGTCACGGGTCATAGAGCTCCCGCACCCCGCCAGGGTGTCTAGTGGTTAGGGTCATGTAGGTTCCCCTGCCACATCTACAGAGCCGGCAGTGGCACTCTGGCTGTCCTGGCCTAGCCACCAGTGACCTGTGTTAGTTGGGCTCACCTGGCTCTCTCAGTCTCTTTCCAGCCTGGGTACCCCGCCGGCCATTAGTAGTAGCAGCCGGGCCCCGTTGTTCTCTCACTGCTTGTGATTATCAGTGCTCTGCTGAAGTGTGTCTTTACTTGAGGATGTTTCTCATCTCTACACTCCAGGGAATTCCATCGATTTCCTCACTCAACTTAGTGTTCCAGTGATTCACTGCTGTTCCTCAACCCACTTGTCCGGGTTCTCTCTTTCTCTCCACCCACACGTCTCTATACTTTCGCCATCCCTAGCCTGACATAGAGTGATTGGCTCAGGATCGGAGTGTCTGTGTGTGGGGTGTTTTGTAGGTTGACCATCTTATCTCGTTCAGCTGCAGTTCACCCTGTGGCCGCCCGGTCGCAGGGGTGCCACACAGGCAGATGCGATGGCATAAGGTTTCCACCAGATCCTAATAAATGAGTTTTTTTTTTACCTCATCCCAGATGGATAAAGTTGCAATTCTGCAGCTCGCTAAAAAGCCTGATGTCACTGGATGTGGTGCCTTGCAGCCAAAAATAGAATGGGCTTCCATGGAGCTGGATCTGGCCAGGGGCAGTATGAGGCGAGTTGTGTGAGGCGATTTGTGCACATCTGTGTCTGTCTGTGTGGTGTGTGAGTCCATGGGGTGTGTGTGCCCCTGGGGTGTGTGTGTCCCAGTGGTGTGCGTGTGTCCCTGTGGGGGGTCACTGTGGTGTGTGTCCTTTTGGGTGGGAGGGGTGTCCCTGTGGTGTGTGTCCTTGTGGGGGGAGGGGTGTCTCTGTGGTGTGTGTCCATTCCTATGGGGTCTCTGTGTTCCTGTGGGGTGTGTGTGTGTCTCTGTGTCCCTGTGGGGTGTGTATGTGTGTATGTCCCTGTGGTGTGTGTGTCCCTGTGGGGTGAGTGCATTTGTCCCTATAGGGTGTGTATGTGTGTGTGTCCCTGAGGGGGGAGGTGTCTGTGTGGTGTGTGTCTCTGTGTTGTGTGTGTCTCTTTGTGGTGTGAGTGTTTGTGTTCGGGTGCATGGTGAGTATCCAATGTTGGGGCTCCACCTTAGCTGTTACTCTTTGTGTGCATGTGGTGTGTATACATGTCCCCGTGCGTTGTGAATATTCCATGTCAGAGCCCCTCCTTAGTGACTATATGCTGGTATATGCTGTTAGCCTTTGGTGCTGTCATTAAGCCCCTCTCATTCACAACTGTCAACTGGTAACTGTCACTTTCTCTCCATTATGTAGATAGGGCCAAAATTGTTTGGTGAATTGGAACGCGCGGGGTTAAAATTTCACCTCACAACATAGCCTATGACGCTCCCGAGGTCCAGGCATGTGACTGTGCAAAATTTTGTGGCTGTAGCTGGCAGCTGTCGATTTTCCTCCAAAACGTTTCCTTTCACTTTTTCCCTATTATGTAGATAGGGGCAAAATTGTTTGGTGAACTGAAACGCGCAGGGTTAAAATTTCACCTCACAACATAGTCTATGACGCTCTCAGGGTCCAGGCATGTGACTGTGCAAAATTTTGTGGCTGTAGTTGCGACAGTGTAGATGCCAATCCCGGATATACATACATACACACACACATACACACATTCAGCTTTATATATTAGACTAGCTGTAGTACCCGGCTACGCCCGGGTTAATAAATAACTGCTGTTAGCTATAACAAAATAGAATTTGAATATGTCATATTACTGACCTGTAGGAAAATAGAAGCTGAGCTGTGATTGATTGCTATAGGCAGGTTAATAAATCTCCAGCCAACAGTAAACCCTCCCCTGGCCGGGTAGTATATGTTACCTCACACATACACAAAATAGACAGCTCATCCGACTGACATCTGCCTTAATTCCCTATATGGCACATGTGTTGCACATTGGCTGTTTTTAATCAGATGTTTATGTTTGGAAAATAAAGATAGCACACGTATGAGGCGAGTTGTGTGAGGTGATTTGTGCACATCTGTGTCTGTCTGTGTGGTGTGTGTGTCCCTGGGGTGTGTATGTGTGTGTCCCTGTGGGATGGGGTCTGTGTGGTGTGTGTCTCTGTTGTGTGTGTCTCTTTGTGGTGTGTGTGTCCCTGTGGGGTAAGTGCATGTGCCCCTATAGGGTGTGTATGTGTGTGTGCCCCTGTGTGGGGGTCTGTGATGTGTGTGTATATGTGTTGTGTGTGTCTCTTTGTGGTGTGTGTGTGTGTCCCTGTGGGGTGAGTGCATGTGTCCCTATAGGGTGTGTATGTGTGTGTGTCCCTGTGGGGGTGTGTCTGTGTGGGGTGTGTGTGTCTCTGTGTTGTGTGTGTCCCTTTGTGGTGTGTGTGTGTCCCTGAGGGGTGAGTGCATGTGTCCCTATAGGGTGTGTATGTGTGTGTGTCCCTGTGGGGGGGTCTGTGTGGTGTGTGTGTGTCTCTTTGTGGTGTGTGTGTCCCTGTGAGGTGAGTGCATGTGTCCCTATAGGGTGGCTATGCGTGTGTGTCCCTGTGGGGGGGGGGGTCTGTGTGGTGTGTGTGTCTCTCTTTGTGGTGTGTGTGTGTCCCTGTGTGGTGAATGCATGTGTCGCTATAGAGTGTGTGTGTGTCCCCTTGGGGGGGTGTGTGTGTCTTTGTGGTGTGTGTTTGTTCGGGTGCGTGGTGAGTATCCAATGTTGGGGCTGCACCTTAGCGACTATACACTTGCTGTTACTCTTTTTGTGCGTGTGGTGTGTATACATGTCCCTGTGTGTGGTGAATATCTCATGTTGGGGCCCCACCTTAGTGACTATATGCTGGTATGTGCTGTTAGTCTTTGGCGCTATCATTAAGTCCCTCTCATTCACAACTGTCAACTGGTAACTGTCACTTTTTCCCCATTATGTAGATAGGGGCAAAATTGTTTGGTGAATTGGAATGCGTGGGGTTTAAATTTCGCCTCACAACATAGCCTATGATGCTCCCGGGGTCCAGACGTGTGACTGTGCAAAATTTTGTCTCTATAGCTAACAGCTGTGGATTTTCCTCCCACACGTTTCCTTTCCCTTTTTTCCCATTATGTAGATAGGGGCAAAATTGTTTGGTGAACTGGAACGCGCAGGGTTAAAATTTCACCTCACAACATAGCCTATGACGCTCCCGGGGTCCAGACGTGTGACTGTGCAAAATTTTGCTGCTGTAGCTGCGACGGTGTAGATGCCAATCCCGGATATACACACATACACACATTCAGCTTTATATATTAGATTACAGAAAACAACTAACTTTTTTATTCTAATTCATTTAGTAGCACATGTAGAATATTCGGCACATTCTGCATTGAGCTACTGCACACAATTTATTACATTTTCAGAGTCAGTCCATTTTATACCCATTCCGACTCTAACTCCACGACTCCGACTCCACAGCCTTGTTATGAACTTCCCATTAAGAAAGTCACATCAAAAATGTCATGCCCAATGTAAGTTAAAAATTTAATCTGATTTTAAATGTATTATTGAGTAACAACCATACAAAAATGTTTACAGCTATGTCACACATACTGTATAAATGAACCAACTCCAAGTGTATTATGTGTTACACATAGGGATGACCGAGTATAATCGTTACTATTTGGTACTCGCCGAATAGTAATAATATTCGGGCTACTCGCTACTCCCCAAGTTTCTTGTGATTACTCGGGTGTAACGAGTGGTTCTTTCATTTTCGTAGTGTATCTATATATACACTGCGAAAGTACACTAAAACTGAGCAAAAGTTGTTAAAAAATAAAAAAATATCATACTCACCTATCCGACGCCTGCACCGGGACCGGCAAAGAAGACATCCGATCAACGACAAGGACCTGTGAGTCTGACAGCCAATCAGATGGCTGGTAGCGATCTGGCCAATCAGATGGCCATATGTCTCAAACCACCTGATCACTACAGCCACCAGATTGGCCAGATTGCCAGGTCTTGAACGTGCATCAATGACCTGGCAATCTGGCCGATCAGCTGGCTGGTAGCGATCACATGGTTTGTGATGTCTGGCCATCTGATTGGCCAGATCCCTACCAGCCATCTGATTAGCTGTCAGATTTGCAGATCTTTGTCGTTGATCAGATGTCTTCTTTGCCGGTCCCGTTGCAGCCATCGGATAGGTGAGTATGATATTCTTTTATTTTTTAACAACTTTTATTCACTTTTAGTGCACTTTCGCAGTGTATATATACGAGGTAGATACACTGTGAAAGTACTCGCCCGGCCTATTCACTGCCATTGGACTCGCTATACTCGCAACAAGTACCGAGTACCAGGGCCTACTAGTTGTGAGTATAGCGAGTGCGATTATTGCAGTACTCATTCATCCCTAGTTACCCTGGGCCGATGAGGAGTATGGAGCGATACCCCATACAGTGTCAGCCACAATGCTGCTCCTCTCCAAAGACGAACCCACACCTTGAAGAGTACACTATATTCCTCCTCCAATTTTCTTTTCCCCCTGGTGGTAGGGTATGATCACAGAGTTTTTTAAGGAGTTTTTTGGAGATGGTCCTGCTCCAAAATTTTTTTTAAAAAAGCTCTTGAAAAACTCCTATACATTTCTATTGTAAAATGACTTGTCTTTTGTCTTCAGATGCTCAAACGTTTTAGTGCCAGGTGGGAAGACGTGGATGTCACTTCTTATAAGTGTCTCATTATGGGAAACCCTGTAAGCTAAATACAGTCCAAGTGAAAGATTGCAAGAAAAGAAGTCTAAACTATTTCAAAGAAATGAAAAATGTCTCAAAAATGCTTAAAAGAAGGAGAGTTTCCCTAAGATTTTTCCCCTAGAAAACATATACTTTTTGACTTCCTCAAAAACAATCTACTTATGTACACTGGCCAAACACAGACAAGTCATTAACTAGGCTCCTAGACATGACTTTTTTTAATGGGATCAGCCAAGCATGGATCTGGAGAGGAGAGATGCTTAAGTGGTTACAAAACCTCTCTAGCGTCACCAATCCATCTTCTGGAAGAACAAACGAGTTGGTATGTGATGATATAACCAGTTTGATCCTTGCTCACCCTGAACAATGATGCAGGGAGACAGTCAGGCTTCCCTATATTAGATTGTTTCCAGATCACGTTGCTTTATATTTTTTGGTGCGTTTTTTTGTGCCAAAAATATAAACAACTGCACCAAAAAGGAAAATTGTAATGATGTCAGCATCGAAGGGCCAAACAATGTCTCAGTGGTAGCACTGCAGCCTTACAGCCAGGGGTGGACCTACCGTGGTGTAGCTGGCTCAGCTGCACCAGGGCCCCGACCCGGTAGGGGGCCCATCAAGCACCTGTATGGGGCCCCCCGTGACCCTGTGTCAGAGGAGAGGAGGTGAATTGAGGGAAGCTTCCTGCTTCCCTTGGCTGTCCCCGCCCCTCCTCTCCTCTGCAGCCCCGGCTCCCAGACCTGCAATGCGCTGCTCGGCGCAGGTAGGAGCCGCTCGCCCCTGCTAACACCCCCCTGCTCTTCACCTACAGCTGCTAGCATGCTAGCACCCCCCCATCCTGCTCCTCACCTACAGCTGCTAGCACCCCACCTATACCTGCAGTTGTTAGCATGCCACCCCCCCTCCCCCGGTCCTCACCTAAAGCTGCTAGCACACCGAACCCCCCCCCTTCCTGGCTCCTCACCTAAGGCTGCTAGCACCACCCTCCTAACCCCCCCACTCCGCTTCCCACAGCTGCACCAGGGCCCGCCAGGCTGAAGTTCCGCCACTGCATACTGCTCTGGGGTCCTGGGTTCAAGTCCCACCAAGGACAACATCTGCAAGGTGTTTGTATGTTCTCCCTGTGTTTGCATGGGTTTCCTCTGGGTTATCTGATTTCTTCCCATGCTCCAAAGACATACTGATAGGATGTTTAGATTGTGAGCCCCAATGGGGACAGTGTTGCAAGTGTATGTAAAGAGCTATGGAATTAATAGCGCTATATAAATGAATAAATATTATTTTGTCAGCCATGGTTAGAATCTAAGATTAATTCTTTCAGTAAAGAAGGAAATTGTGGGTGTTGTCTATATTATGTGCCACTTTCGATAGTAGTTGGGCACCACAATATAAATGGTTACTCAGCTACATAAGGCAGATAGTGGACTGGGGAGAGGGACAATAACAAAACAACCTGTGATATCAGTGGACAGCCATACATTGAGAAGAGAATATCAGGATGAAAGATGTCAGGTAAATAGAAAGCTAGGGTGTTCTCTGAGAATAAATTATGTATATCACAACAATGAATACAAGATGTTCTCCTGTTTCCTAATCTCTATGGATCTAGGGTATTTATGGTATGTCTACAGTGAATACCAGAAATTCCTGAAAGTTGGAGGTTCCACATAAGGAATCTTCTTCTGTGCGAAGAATAGGGGTCCTGTGACGCAAATATGCTAGTTTAAGGCAATTACAAAAAAAACAAAAGTACAGTTTGTAAGTCCTAGAGACTACAATGGACACGGCCATACCGCATTTTGCTATGTCAAACCATTTTTTAGTTTCTAGTCAAGTTTGGTATGTTGACCTTTAAAGGTCATATTGAGTCCATAACCCACTGTTCCCCCAAAAAATAATGGTGCATATTACAGTGAAGGGTTAGTGGACACACCACCACATATATGGGCAGATTTACCATGCAAAAGTCTAGGAAACCTTGGTGGGAAAAAGACTTGGCACTCAAAATTCTTGATTTTGTGTGATTTTTATTGTGACCAAATTTAATTAGATGCGACCACGTTTCTGTCCCAATCCTTGGACCTTCATCAGTGTGCTTCAATATAGTAGGAATCAGTATGGGGATCATACAAAGTACCCTTCATACTTAAAGATAATGGTGCCACAGAAACAGTGGTCTTGTTAGGGGCATAGTGTAATGGAGCATTGTATCTGCGACATAACTTATGGCAGTCTAACGGACAGTGCCTTATGAAGACAGTGGCTGGCATGTAGCAGTGCCACTGTAGAGAGCGTTCTAATGTGAGATCGGGTGTCCACCACTTGGTTCCAGGGTGTGACACCATTGTCTTTATGTATGAAGGGTACTTTGTATGATCCCCATACATGATTCCTACTATATTGAAGCACACTGATGAAGGTCCAAGGATTGGGCCCAAAATGTTTGTGTTGCATCTAATTTATTTTGGTCACAATAAAAATCACACCAAACCAAGCATTTTGAGTGCCAAGTCTTTCTTCCTTATGGACTAAGGTGTAAGAACCTACTTGTGCACCTATACGAATGAAGTACCATTGGATATACGGTTAGGAAACCTTGGTGACATCTTCTTAGAGCTGTCATGGTGGTCATTACTGGTTAGAAACAAGATATTCTATGTATAAATGTAACTGATTAGATTTATTTAACATCTTGAAATATCAGGGAGAGAAACTTCTTTTTACCAGTGATTATTTTTATTTTTAATGGAAACTCTCTCTCTCTGAGGGATAGTCTGCGGACGTGTGCCGCCTCGCTGATGAAAGTGACTGGAGTGAAGCAGTGTCTTGTAGAGGAATTCTGGTGAAACGTAGAAGATTTCCTGTTTGCGTCACATGTTATTTGTGAATTCCACCAAACGTACATTTAGCTGGAATCTCTTTGAGGGTAACAATGAGGGGAAGCTTATCACAGCAAGGATGGCTCTGAATATGAAAGTATCACCATTCTTCAGTTCGTTCTCCTGAAAGACGTGCAATTGTTTGTTTAGTGTAAGTCAGTGGTCTCGCAGAGTGCATTCCCCAAAGCAAAATTCAGCATACATAGCTTTGCCTCTCAGGTGGGCTTAGGAATGTATAGCTAGATAGACAAGGTTGCCTATTGTTATCAAGGCCCTCATAGTCTTCCTATTGAGGTCTATCCTTTTACATCATATCCTTCAAGTTTTACCCAAGCTTAACTTCATAGAGGCACGTAGTCCATGTCCTGCATTAATCATAGCTTTCAAGCAAAATAATAGTTATCTGTTGGGGTTATCCCTTCTCCGTACATTATTTTTAGAAAGCGAATTGGGTGGAGGCTAAGAATCACCTTAATCAAACAATGGCTCTCAATTGATGTTTTTTGGCAATGCATTACACGAAAAACCATAGATTTCAATGGAAACTGTGAAATTCTGCAATCAGTTGTAGTAACTTGAAGATCATGAACCCCAATGCAAAAGCTCCAATTATTGCAAGTCTTAAATTGCATTGGACATTTCATGTTGACCAAAAGGACTTTTGAGGCCGGGCCTGGGTGTCATTGCAGCCCCTGCACCAGTTGTAGTCACACCTCTGTCCACTATTCTCATTTACCTACTACTGCAATAAAAATTTAGTAGGTTCATAACAACTCACCGCTAGGGTGCTTCATTATGAGAAAAGGAGAAAAGGTTATCTGGTAAATGTAACCCATTTAGAAAGAAGGGCTGCCCTATAGTTACAAAAACAACACTACCCCTATTCTTTGGATGTGTCCTGTTTACATGAATTGTAATAAATTACTAATCCAGACACAACCTATGGACAAGAGTGGCACTGTTTCTGGGAGAAAAAAGTATCTTTCCACTGACTTTGAGTTGGCGCTCGTTGACTAGAAATCATTGATAGGGCTCTAACCAGAATGAGGAATAAATTACGTTTGTGGTATTTTTTAAGGAAATGAAGACTTGACTTCAGTATCTATTAGTGGAGGGTTCTTGATTTTTTTTATGCTTTTGGTAGTGCTGGTTGCTGATTACATTGATTATACTGTCTATTTAGTAATCTTTTGATGACTTAGAAAAATATTAAGAAAAATGAATTTTAGTTAAAATTGAATGACTGTAGATGATGGCAGAGATTTTTCATTCAGCAAGTACAATGGGTGAATGTTATTGCTACTGATCATCTACATATTCACTCTCCAGGCTGAGACCTTTCTACATTGACCCTATAAGCTGGCCATGCACATACATTGATTTGGTAGCTGCCCATCCATCATCCAAAAATGGAAGCAGTGTGGCACAACTGCAAATCTACCATGACATGGCCAACCACATAAATTGACATCCCATGCAATGAGGTCACTAATTAAAGAAGCAGCCAAGGGGTCCATGGTCATTCTTGAGGATGAGGTTTCAGAGATTCATAGCTGAGAATCTGTCCACAGAACAACTATTGGTTGTATGCTCCACAAATCTGGTCTTGGCAAGAAGAAAGCAAATTTTTGAAGCAAGCCATAATAAGTCCCATTTGCAGTTTGCATCTTCAGTGCATAAAGAGGGCAACACATCATCATGTAGCAATTTCAGATATCCAGTGGCATTGAGGTTTCCATTCATGAAGAATGGCCCCACTACCTTTGTCATCTGAAGTCATCTGAAGGCAATTGTCAGCAAATGCTGTGAAGATACGAGATGTGCAGCATCTGAAACAACGGATACTGGAGCCAGTGCTAGATTTCTTCTACGGTGTTGCTATCAGTGTGTCAAGATGGGAGAAGAGGGTTGCATTGACAATCCAACACAATGGGCAGCACTTTGAACACATTTTATAAGTGGATCATAAACTTGTAAATAACTCATGAAAGAATAAAGTTAGTTTAAACCAAGCACATATTGTTTTTCTTATGAAATTTCAGTAAGTTTGATGTGTCAACATGACCCTCTTCCCATTGAAAAAAATAAAGTTGGATCCAAAATGGCCAACTTCAAAATGGCCACCATGGTCACCACCCATCTGGAAAAGTTTTTCCCCTCCCATATACTAATGTGCCACAAACAGGAAGTTGATATCACCAACCATTCCATTTTATTTAGGTGTATCCATATAAATGCCCCACCCTGTACATTTGTAAGACACCACCAAACATTCTACCATCTATTTTTCTGGCAGGAACGTTATTCACAGCAAGCATTCGGGTTTCGATTTCCCAAAAATAACCCTTCACTAATAAGTTCTTCCAACTAATTTCCCCAGTGACGTTCACATTGTACTCCACATGTCCACTCTGACCTCTGAAGTTTAGATTTCCAAGCAGAAAGTAGGAAAAATGTTTTAATCGATAACAGTGCCCTTGCTCTGTGGAGACTCTTTCCCAAGGAGTAACCCTAAGGCATTTTGTCCTAGGGTTACATAAACAAAGAAATACTCTAAGGGTCCTCATGCCCAATCACCATCTTCACTCACTTTTGTATTTATAGACTAAATTGTTATAGTACCATTGTTCACAAACTAAAAACCTTGACTTTCATTGTTATGCCCATACATATATTAACAGCTTATTAATAACTATGAGCCATATAGGTTGTCAGTGGAGTAACTTAAAACTCATGGGCCCCGATGCAAAAACTCCAACTGGGCCCCCAACTATTGCAAATCTTTAATAATATTAGTGTTTTTCTATAGGCCAAAGGGACTTTTGGGGCCCCCTAGGCTCCAAGGCCTGGGTGCGATTGCAACCCCTGCATCTGTTGTAGCTATGCCCCTGTGGGTTGATTGGCAGTCACTTCTGTGTTATACAGTAGGATATATAGTTGTAGAGAGATGCTGATTATTGGCCTCATATACAACTGTTTAAAATAAGGATTACAGAATCAGGCTACTAACATGCTACAGACGGACACATCGGTATGCGGGAAGGTTGACAATTACAAGATGGATGGATATAGACAGGAAATACATGTGAACGGATCTTTCTCTCCTGTCAGGATCTTTACAATGCAGATTTTTAATCACAACATTTATGCTAAGTAAATATCTTGTGTTGTGGATTAGAAGTTAAAGAAGTTATCAAAAAGTTATCTATAGTGCCAGGGACGTAATTTGAAGCTCATGGGCCCCGATGCAAAAGTGTCAACGGGACCCCCAATTGTTGCAAATCATTGATAGCATTAGTCTATTTCTATAGGCCAAAGGGAATTTTGAGGCCCCCTAGGCACCAGGGCCCAGATGGGATTGCAACCCGTGCCCCTGTAGTTATGCCACTGTATTGAGCCACCTACAGCCATTAACATTTTATGCTGGTTCGATTCTACAGTACTACTCATTAGGGATATGTTTCTAAGGTAGCATTCACCTTTAATTCTGCTCCATGATGAGCACTTCATCAAGACTTTTGCCTATATTGTGAGAAAGAATATTTTTGGAGCTATAACATAAGCCACACTATTGTGCCCTACTACAAAGATGGGCACCACCACAAAGGAGTTCTATTGTTGTCCAATGTATCATATTTTGGAGGCTTTTTCAATGTTTCAACTAAATAGCTATGCCAGAGGAACTGTTTATAGGCTATTTATAGGGATGCCCCTGTCGGAGTGCTCAAAAGGAAACAGAGCATGTTTGTATGGTGCCGGGGGTGACCCATATGAGGAAGGTAAAACACAGAACTCTCATGTGCTGCAGATGAAAGCCTACGAGTGTCTCCTCCATTCAGGGGTGTAACTACAACAGGTGCAGGGGTTGCAATCGCACCTGGGCCCTGCAACCTAGGGGGCCCCAAAAGTCTCTTTAGCCTACAGAAAAAGACCAATGTAATTAAAGATTTGCAATAATTGGGGGCCTTGCTGGAGCTTTCACATCGGGGACCATGAACTTCAAGTTAGACCATTGCCTCTATTATATCTATCTTTATAGAGGACCAAATTTCACAATACAAATGGCCTCAATTATTTAACCTCGTAGCCATATTCGCCTTATATCTGCGACACCTGTGCATACTGCTTGTATGGAGCAGGTACACAATCTAAAATTTTCAATTACACAATAATTTAGATGGTAAAGTAAATGGTGTCATTCAAAGCCAACTCCCCTCCCTTCAAAACTAATACTCATACTTCAATAAACAATCCCCCACATGACTATGTCAATAAAAAAATAAAAAAGTTATGACTCCTAGAAGGAGAGGAGAAAACTAAAGCACAATAATGAAAATTGGCTCCAACAGGAAGGATTAAAGATCTGATTATCTCCCCCAGCTACGGAGAAGTCATATCCCCATTTATCAGTGTGCGCCATTTACATATCTCGCATGCCTACATTTTTTCCGCTTATCTATAACGCTCTGTATCTTCATTGTCACTATTTGAGCAATGTGTGTGCTGCCATAAATACAATACAGGTTTCTGTCTGTTTTTTTTCTAAAATGTTTTAGATTCTTTTTTTTTTCCGGTTTAAAGATAGAGAGCTTTAACTACGAGCACATTTGATCTTCTGATTACAACCTGGGCCTTTGTGGAGTTTGTGTTAGATATTGTTATGCACGTACCTAACTAAAACATGGGTAAAGGGAAAAATAAAGCCTACAAAACAACAGCTGCACCCACACCCCTCTTGTTCCTGTAGAGACTAGAAAAACAAAAGCTACACAACTTATAATGCCAATTTAAGTAAAAGAAAGGGTCCGAAACATAAAAATATCTATTTTAAGCTTTCCGGCAAGGTCCTGTGCTAATAGGACCTGTGGTGACGTCACGTTCTCGCAGGAACTCCGGTCACGTGACCGGAGTTCCGCGGCGAGAACGTGACGTCACCACAGGTCCTATAAGCACAGGACCTTGCCGGAAAGCTTAAAATAGATATTTTTATGTTTCGGACCCTTTCTTTAAGTAACTTTTACTTAAAGAAAGGGTCCGAATCATAAAAATATCTATTTTAAGTTTTCCGGCAAGGTCCTGTGCTTCCAGGACCTGTGGTGACGTCATCTTCTCGCGGAACTCCGGTCATGTGACCGGAGTTCACGCGAGAACATGACGTCACCACAGGTCCTAGAAGCCGCAGGACCTTGCCGGAGGCTTCAGTGGATCGCGGACAGGTGAGCATTGATTATTTTTTTATTTTTAACACTTTCTTTCACTTTTTTTCACTTCCACAATGTATGTATATACATTGTGGAAGTGAAAATGCCCCACAGGCCCAGTTTGTTCGTTTTCCGGGGTGTTCGACGGTGTTCGTCGAGCATTCGACGAACATTCGTCGAACACCCCGTCGATTCGAAGAATCGAATCGAATTCTAACACCGGGGTGGTGGCTCATCTCTACTCATCAGTCCACACAGTATTCTCCCACTCCAAAAAGTCTTGGAGATCATCGAGATATTTCTAGCTAAAATGAGATGAGCCTTTATGTTCTTTTTGCTAAGCAGTGGTTTTCATCTTTGAACTCTGGTATACAGGCCATTTTTGGCCAGTCTCTTTCTTATGATAGAGTCATGAACACTGACCTTAACTGAGGCAAGTGAGGTCTGCAGTTCTTTGGATGTTGTTGTGAGGTCATTTGTGACCTCTTGGGTGAGTTGATGTTGCACTCTTGGGGTACTTTTGGTTGGCCGGTCACTCCTGAGAAGGTTCACCACTGTTCCATGTTTTCGCCATTCATGTATAATGGCTCTCACTGTAGTTTACTGGAGTCTCAAAGCTTTAAAAATGGCTTTATAACCTTTTCCAGAAATAGACCTCAATTGAGATTGAGATACTGTGGCACGACCTTAAAAGGGCGGTTCTTACTCGGAAACCCTCCAATGTGGCTGACGTACAACAATTCTGCTATAGGGGTATGATAACATGAAAAGTGGTCTGACTAACCAGGGACCTAATGCCCCTGTGACTAGTCACTGCCCTGATTAGCATATTATATACAATCTTAAGAAATACTTTTTCTAAAGATCTATTTATGGATGCTACTACGGGAAGGGACTGTTAGGGAGGGATTCTAGATATGGGCACAAAGCTGATTATGGTTCTGGGTGCACAGAGGCCCTGACAGATTTCCTTTAAATGATGGTACTGAAGGAGTTTATGGATATTACTTTTAGTATGAGGATGTATGCCTTGATGAAGATGACCATTGAGATTTCACGTGTCCACCATTACATTCATGAAGCATTAGTCAATACTGTTTTATACTAACATTGTCCATTGCTTGTGAAATCTAACAGGTGCCTGATATCTCATAGGATAGAGGGGCCCCAAGGGCTACATGTCAGATAAGATAAGAAAACCACCTGCCTAGTGCTCAGCCATGACCAGGAAGGTCACCTCATACTGATGAGTGAGGGAGTGGGGACATAGCTCATGGCTGAGTGATGCAGATAGGGTGGAGGTGGCAGGATGCTCTACCTATTACATCCTGCACTCCAGGAAATTAGTCTCCTGCTAATGAAATCTTATTTCACCCCCAGATCTCAGCAGTAATGCACAATGTGTCAGCAGATAAGAACTGCTTGATCAGTACTGAGCTTTTACAACTCCGAGCTCATTATTATTGACAGTGCATCTGATCCCATAGAGCAGGAAAGCCTGAGCGGTTGAATCTAACATTACAGATGTAAAAGTAAAGTAGTGACATGAGTTGTGGTCAGGCCCAGTACAGTTCATTCCTTTCAACCTACCACTTCTAATATTTACTAATATTAAAATTGTGAAATGATCTAATACCATAATT